>SSNU01000186.1:13474-60207 GCA_012064415.1 Gyrodactylus bullatarudis
TTTGAGAGTAGAAAAATAGGTGATAAAAATTAACCGGCAAATTGGAATACTGACTGTATCTCATTCTCTTAATATTGTAAAACTCTCTAGTAATTTTGTTTAAGCATTCCTCTAGAAATTTGATAATTCTCATCTTCATATTAACTAGGCGAAGTAAACCTATCAGGATATTTTTTCTTCTATGATGTCCCTGGGAGATTATAGTAAAAAAATGAGTATTACCATACAAATATCATCTGAGTCTCAGATGATGTGTGCTGAATTCTGTTAAAATATTATTCATGTGAGATGTACACTTTTCAGATGATCAACTTTCAAAATAAATAAAATTAATTACAAAAAGAGTTATAAAAACAGTTTTAACCATTTTTATTTTTCATAAAAATTTCTTTATGTTTAGCAACCACGAATAATGCTATAATCTTGTTTGCCCTTATCAAACGATGTGCTCCATAACTGACCTCTTCAAGATAGTGCTCCTCAACAATAAGGGGTTTGTCCTCTGGAATTTGCTTGATTTTCTCGATTCTATTCTTTATAATACTCACCAAATCTTCATTTTCGATTCTAACAAGCATACACTCAAGGATTTCTTCAAATTTTTCCCGGGAACCAAGCATTGATGCACATCTCAGATAAAAATCTTCGTATGAACATCTGCAAGATAAGAAACGAATGTATACATCCCTAACGTTGATTCGCTTCATAAGGTCCGTTTCCTTCGGATAAAAATTTGATTTCATTCCACAAATGTTTGTATTCCTAAGCATACTTGAGTATAGGTACAATATTTTCCTATTCAAAAGTTTCATACCATTCGAATGACCTGATAGCAATAAATGTATCTCGAGAATTGCTGTTAACGAATGCACAAATTCATCGTGGTCCTTATTAAGACTTATTAGTCTGAAAATGTAGGGTTCCGCATAAAATTTTTCCAAATATTTGGGATTGAATATAATGGCAGCATAAAATACTAAATCATCAAAGGTGACCTTACTATCGAGCAAATTTTTGAGGAATTCGTAGACCTGTTCTGGATCATTCCCTATTTTCATTGATTCTACCTCTTTATCAAATTTATTTTTGAGCATTTCCTTGTATTTTGTCACAAATGCCAAGGCAATAATTTTATTACACCTCATAATGTTATGACCACCGTATTTCGTTTTTGAAAGATAAAATTCTTCAACAGAGTTATTTTCCATAAAGCATTTACTCACTGAGTTCATTAATTTCTCTAAACTCGATCGTAATTTCTTTTCACAAATTCGTGTCAACATGCAATCAATAATTTCTGTAGTATCATCTTGTAGAGTTAGGGAAAAATGGCATTTTTTATAAAAATCATGACAACTCACACGACAAGTTAAAAAGTCGACATAGATTGACTTCAGACTACCTTTTAAGGCAATACATTCATTTGGAGACCGGTATTTTGAAATTTTGCATGTTTTTTCATCGCAAAGAACCAGCTCGTAGATGTAATAAATTTTTTTGCTCATGTTTACTGTAAGTTCTATTTGTCTCTTGCTATTTGGCGAATGCATTCCAACGAGACCTGTGAACAATCTAGCTTTTTCCTCTGGATCACGTATAAAATCTATAAATCTAAAAATCTTTGTTTCAGTTAGGCATCCTCCATATTCGAATAAAATTCCATATGACTCGCGCTTGAATGTATCCAAATCCGAGTTGTTTTTAATTAATTTAATTAACTTTTTTAGAGTTTTATCATCTATTTGTGGTATTTTTTCGTATTTTTTAAAATCCGTATATGATATTCTCGGAATATTTTCCTTAGAATCTTCTGATTCCACATCAGAATCACTATTTAATTGTAAAACTGTTCTTCGTGGTGGAGCCTCATTCGTTCTATAATCTCTAAATGACATCACTCATAAATTTGAAACAGAAAAGATTTTATAAAAACGAATTTTTAATTTACGCAGATATAAAGAGTAACGTAAGGACTTTATATTTCCAACCATTTGAAACCGGGTTTCTCCAGTTTCAATTCCTGGGTTAATCTGATTAACATAACCATCAAATTTTTTTAACTAACAAATAATAAGGACACTCAGAGGATAATTCAATAGACCTTAAAATAAGGGAAAAGTTTTCTTCATTGAGGAAGAGGATCCGAATCTGTGCGTACAGGAAAATCAAAGTTTCAAGTCGTTTCAGGTTCAGCGAATAATAGCGCATTGGGCGTAACCAATCAGATTCATTTGAACTCTTGAAAATGAGGGGATCATGGTTTAAGGTCTACTCGAGCCTATGTTCAGGTATAAAACTGCCTATATCCGCCTTATAACTAAGTTAATGGTTTGGTTAAGGCTCATTCTATTCAGGGGTTTTCTATCTGATATGCTTAACAAATATCTTGGTTACTCACTTTTTAAAATATTATCAACATGTTTGATAGTTATTTTCATGAATGAAGATCAAACAAAGCTTCATTTATGAGGACTAGGCTAGGGTGTAATTTTTTTTCTCCGAACAACTTACGAGAGGACTTACTTTTCTGATAAAATTTGGTACTCAGATCATGTTTCGCATAATTTTAAAGCGTGAAAGTAATTCTCCATTATGTCATTGCCCATTTTTCCCACAATATCCCACGGTAATGATAAAATAATGAAATTAACCATGAAGCCCCTCTTTATGATAAGATTACTATTTTTGAACATAAAAATTAAGAAACTCATTAAAAGGCCAAGTGATTTCAGATATTAGTGATTGCATGGTAATAATTCATTGAAAATTGAGCGGCGATTTAAAAATTTTTTTTTTTTAAATATGCATAATTTAAAATGAAAATTTACAAAAACATCATCTTCGAGCATTACAATTCAGAGATTGTAGCTCGGTTGGAACATTTGGTTGAGAATAATCTCAAGTCTTCTCTACGTCACAATAAAAGGTGTCTTGGGTCTTTGTCTGTCAAACCATTTAGACCTGATTTCAAGTGGTGCAATTGGTACAAGAGAGGTCATAATCTTTCATTGATTTTTTTCGTAACTGAAATTATCTCATGGTCAAGCTCGAATAGGAAGGAAATGGTGATATGGCTGAAATTGATGAAACGAATATTTCAAATTTATTATTCAGTCACGTATCTACTCAAAAGTATATTTGCGATTAATCAAAATCTCTTTCAAAATAATTTATTATTGAATAAAAAGAATTATCTATTCATCTAAATTCAAATAATGTCATGACATGTAACTTTTAATAATTTTCTTTCTACTCTTTTAAAATTAATAAAATCATTGATTTATTTTTCAAAATCAAAATTTCTTACACCTTGAAATCAACAAATATATTCAACTCGAAATTTAAATTGTCTCCAATTTTTTCTGGAATCGCTGGAAGTATGCCGTTTTGAAAATTCTAAGATTTTAATGAAAAAATGATAGTATTTTTGAGAATATCATTAATTGTCAAATTCTTCGAAAATAGCTGTGAATCATTACAAACCACTTTATCAATATTCCCTGTTGGATTTAAAGGTATTTTGCTCAAGGTTCGTCCTGATTGCGTATCCGGAAATTTGCAAACATGGTATTTTAACAGAATACCAAGTTTGAGTCATAAATTTGTTCAAATTAAAAGGAAATATGAGAACACGAAATATGTGAAGAAAATTTTGTAAATTTTATTGTAGAAAAGTCATCTCTATGATTTAGGATGCGTAAAATAGGTCTTGAATTCTTCTAAATTACTCCTTTGATCGATGATCTATTTTTCCTTATAGAAGTTCTTATTATGACCTATGATCTGAGAGCAATTCAGAATGGGAGAATTTACAAGTTTTAAAAATGTAAGTTTAAAATGTATTTGGTGATCGATTTGTTTTAATCGATTAATTAATGAAATTTAACTATTTCAACGATTTGGCACAGTTCCGAAAATTTTCTAGGACAAAAGGTTTTGTTATTTTTGTAGAACTACAGCCGGTTCCAAAACTCAGTGAAAATTTGATTCCGTGGCGAGGAGTGCGAAATACACGAACAAATACCAATTTTTATCGTAGATTTCATTGGTCCGGTCTAAATTTTATTTCATTCACCCGTTTAGACATAAGAAATATATTAAAAATACATTGATTTTTGGGCTCGCACTGCAAGGATATTATAAGATAATTTCGCCGAAAATATGTTATTTTAAATGATCTTTCATTTGAGATATTTTTCAGATCGATTGATCTCTTTTTAAAAAATCAGAAAATACTGGTTGCTTGTAAGCGACAGGGTCAAATTTATGATCTGAAGTGTTGATCCAGTTCAGTAACTTTAATGAAAGAACGATGTTCGAAGAAAATAGGAACAGTGGAGAGAAAAGTGAAAAAGCTTACATAGGCCAAGGTAGTTGAAGGTTATAGGAATAATTCTTTTGAACACATAAGTCTGGTTTATATAAATTTATGAAGAACTTCTCCTTCACATAAACGTCTGTACTGTCATCACTCGGGTTTTTGTATAAAATATTTTAATATTTGCTATTTAACCTTCAACTACCTTGGCCTATGTAAGCTTTTTCACTTTTCTCTCCACTGTTGCTATTTATTGGAGAGTTTTGATGTTTTTTCAGCTTACATTTATTCTATTTTTTGTCAACTTTTACTATTTCTTTCATAATTTGTAAATTATTATTTTCATTCATCTTTTAACTTTTATCATTATCAAAGAGACACATTTGATGTTAATATATCCTTTTTTCTACTTTTCCAATTATGAATTTATGTGGATTTTCGGACGTATTTAAAATTTACGTGAATATTTTTATCGTAATAAAATAGGAATATTTTAAAGAGGAATAATTATTTGATTAATTTTTCTTTGCTATGTTTTTTTACAGATTTCTAATAAGGCTAAGATCAGATCAAAATAATTAACGAAATGGAGAAAAAGGAGTTTTTTCCTGCTGTAGGAAGAGTGAAAAAAAGGTTCGAATCAAAAGTTTATTTTTTATAAAATAAAATTAGGATGATAGCACCTTGAAAAGAAGTTTACGATAGACTCAGTTCTTCAAAAGATAAACATTGGTCAGAGGCTTGACTTGACAGGCCTTTTAGTCTGTCTTATGCGATAGTAATTCATCTTATTTCATTGCACAAAGGTTTCTTGTAGGCTTGTCATGAGTTTTACAGTCGGTTGCGAAACTCATTGGCCACTCTAGTCCGAAGAAACTGGGGCGTAATATACCGTGAAAAATATACAAATATATCAAAATTTTACCAAAAATTCATTGGTGCATTTAGTTTTCCGTTTAACTTGTGTTTTCAAGAGTAAAATTTATAAGTGTCAGAAATTGAGTTTTTAAAGCTTTATTGTGAGGATCAGAGAGGTGTTAGAGACTTCGAAATTATCAATTAATACAAAAAAGAAGGTCCTTTTTCATAAGAACATTAAAGTTCCCTCAAAAAAGCACTCTAAAAAAACCTGTTTTATGTAGGTCTACTTGTAAGCGACCGATCAAAATCAGGGTTTTGGATCACATATTAAAGGGGTGTGAATCAATTATACGTTCAATCGAGCTTCAGATGGTCTTGTTCGAAAGATAAAAAAGTGCTGATTTCATAAATAGTCAGGGCAAGACAATCAGTTCATTAGATCACAAGTGATTGGAACTTGAAATCCAGATCATATTTTTATTGAAAATATGTATTTTTAGGTTTCTTATAAGAGTGATATATATCAATTAAATGATACCAAAAGCTCATATATTTATTAAAGAAATATTCTTGAACCTTTTATCTGATCCTAAATCAGCCATAGGGATACTGATGAATAAAAATTGAAGGCCAAAATTCATCAGATTTATTTATTGTGTGAAAATTCGGTGTAGAATAATCATAATTTATCAAAAAATAAATAATATATAAAAAATATCAATTTATAAATCTAAATTTTTATTAAAATAGTAATTTCATAAAATTAATAATCTATTGAGCCTGCTTGTTTTTCGATAACTTTTATGAGCCTTCGAGGCATGCTGTCTATTGTATTGTTGATGACACTTATATTCATGGATTGAGTTATCTTCTCGATAACATCGATAAGGTCATCTTCTGGGTCAGCATTTCTGGCAGCAGTATGCCACATTCGCTTATAATATCCAAAATATTTTCTATTGGATTGAGATCCTGACTATTGGTTGGCCACTTGGGTAACATTTTAAGTCCATTTCTTGTGAAATAGTAGTGGGACTAGACAAAATTTAATATTATAATTGCTTAAAGATTTTAAAGGATCAAAACTTGCATAGAAGGACAAATGAATTGGAGCATGATGAATTAGTGAAGAAGTTTCAGCAAATCTTAAAAGATCATCATTGTCATTTCTATTTTCAATATCTTCTGGAACTCGATTTATTATTGGAGATTTCTCATCAAGTTGGGGATCTCCGGAACCAGAATAATTTTCTAACGCGTCTTGAACGATTCTTGGTTCATCTTGAGGATTAAAAGAAAGGTCAAATATATCGTCGTCATCTTCAAAATCCTGTTGTAATTCTTGAACATTCATGACTGCAATTAAATATTGTTTTGTTATAATCTAAATTAATTATATGATTAAAAAATTACTTCCTAACAATCTAAGAGTTTCATGATGAGAAATACAATACACTGTGGTCGAAAACTTGAAACTTAATCAAAGGGTAAAACACTTTTTTTTTCTTACTTGAATGCACACAGACCAGTTGATGTCTGCATCAGATTATTGGAAACTGCTATTTATTCAACGAAATTGGACTTAAAACTTGTAATTCAAGATTAAAAAAAAATTTCCAGTGTTCACATTATACGTTTAATCAGTATATTCAAAGTGTACACCATCAACCGTTCAATGTGTACACCGAGTTTCCACATTGACCAATTAGTTATACAGTGTAAAATCATTAATTTTATTGTTACGAAAGAATGTCTAACGATCGACCTCAACGAATCAGACAAACTACTGCTCATCGATATCAAGATTTTATCGTACCCAATCTTGGTCGCAGACAGCCTCACCAAGCTCGTAAGATACATTTTATAACTCAGTATTAGAAGCAATAAATGAAAATCACCCTAGAAGGGCAAGAGAAAAAAATATCGTCCTTCGCATATTTAACTTGAACATTTTCAAATATAAATTATAAAATGACGAAACTGATAAAATTTTAAGATTAGGTGAATTTGAGTATTTTTCCATCGTATTTAGATCTATTTTGCAACTGAAAATATTTCTCTATGAATACTAAATAATTTAATATCTTTTATTTCTATGAATAATTCGAAAAACTATAATATCTGAAACGAAGTTTTTCTGCAAATATCTTTGATGAAATTTACTTAAATCTTTTAGATTTCTCTACTGAGACTTCTACCATAAATTAGTTGTACCAGATTCTATAATTTTTCTTCCATTTATGGAAGTTATACCATGAAAAGCCAAATAGTGTATTGCAAGTAGTTGAAGAGAAAAAATTTTCCATTCTGTGTTATGAGAAATGTATAGCCTATCAGATTTCGTTTGCTGATGTTTTATGCATGTATATTTCGAATATACCATGCATATACGGATAAATTTGCGTAAATTCCAAGAATTTAATGTTCACTGAGTTTTGGAACCGGCTGTAATTAAATTTAGCCTTTTTTATTCAGAAATTTTTAAAGTCAATTTATGGTCACTTAAAAGTAGAAAAACTGCAATTCAAGGGTTTATTTATTAATGTATAATACATGCTTTTTTACAGAGTATTTACAGATCACTCTTAAGATCTATTTTAGAATACACTGGGTAGTATATTTAAAACAGACCTAGTTCAATGATTAACGATATTTACTTTTAATCCATTTCTTTCCAGTAAATGAAAGAATTCTGTGAAATTGGAATGTGTAGCATAAATGAATATATAATTGATAAGATATTTACTGGATTTGGAAAATAATAAGCTTTCAAGGTCCATTAGGAATAAAATCACTAAAATGTTCGTATTTATAATAGATACATTTATGCAAATTCAACCAAGGTATGAAATAATAATTTTTTCAGTAAGAAAAACTCATTTATGATCAAACAGGAAAGAATTATAAATTTGCATAAAATATTAAGGAGGAACACGTGCAAAAAGTTCGGAAATAAGAAAAAAAACTGTTTATGTAAATAAAATAAAAAATTTTCCCGCTGTTATTTTGCATTCTGGAATGAATTAAGCATGTTATCCTAGGAAATCAGCATTCGATTTCTATTCCTGCAGGTCATTTTCTATGGAAGATGGGAATTACTAGCTTTACTAAATTTATATTCCACTCAGAAATACAAATATGAAATGAGCTGCTAAGAGTTAAAATATTCAATTAGAATTTTTTTTAATTTGCCAGTTTTCCACCTCTTGATCATCTCAGAGATTTGAAGGGATCAAACACCAACATTTGAGATTAACGTTAAACTAAAAATCAGAATGGATTCCGTGATTTTTAAGAATTTCGTGTGATGACATGTTTTAACTTTAACCCTTTCGTTGCCGATGGACATATATGTCCATTTCCAATTTTTTTTGAACCTTCATAACTCTACCAGTTTGATAGGTTAAAGCCGAATAACTTGGTATCTTCATAGCTAAAATTTAGTTTTTATAAAAATCGTGAAATAGTCTCGGTACCGAAAGCGACTCAGTCCATATTGGGATTCAGAAGCTGAATTTTTACGTAAAAATAATAAATTCTCATTTTCATATCAATTCGAAATTTAAACTGAATCAGTATATTGTAGAAAGATAAAATTATTCAGGAGTTGATCGAAGAACAGATAAAATCCCCCGATAAAATTAGTTCTATATAGAGCTATTCTGCACATAGTCCTTATATATGCTGACACCAAGAAACTATTCATTTTTCAACGGAATTGAAGACAAAAGCATAAAAATAAGTCAAGTCTTGATTATCAAGATTATTCAAGTTTGATATCTAATGATCCAGTATTGAAAATTTTGGAGACCTTGAAAATTGTGAGAAAAATCCATCTTTGGAGACAAGGACAAAAATTCTGTTGAGAAAAATCAAAAGTTGTGTAAATTAATAACTGCAATAAATTACTGACCAAGTTCAAAATTTCCATCGAGAAATGATTGTGTTTCTACTTCAAAGCTTACTCATTAAAAAAAGGCAAAGAATGTTTTTTTTCAAACACGCGTTTAATAACCAAGAGCATATCCACCATAGTTGCCAACTGACCGTATTACTCAAGAAATTATTATCTAACATTTCTTCGTATTCCTTCATATTCACGGCATTAATTTGAGTAAGCTTTTGTTGCCTTGCTCAGGGTATTCAGGAAAAAACTACTGACCAGCGTAAAAATGTATATTTCCCTCATAATCCACCCCTATTTCTATTTTGCTCAACTCATTAGAATAATAGCATTTATTGTCATGTTCATAAAGTTACAGGGGAGAAGGACGTAAGTAACATGAAAGAAAAACGTCTTTAGAAAAGGGAAGTACTGGAAGTAGATGAAAGAACCCATTGTTTCTACTCCGTTGATTGCATTTCTTCTTCATTAAAAATGGATATGGGAATTTCCATTAATTTCTTATTCCCAAACATCTCAAGTGGCCATAGCGTCGTCTTATTTAATTCCTCTTTTTCCCATCAAGTACAGTAACGATGGATTATAATTTATCAAGAAAATGATCAAACTCTTGAAGAATATTTATAAATTTTGGATATCCAAAAATTAAAAGAAAGGACCATTGTAAGGACTCGTGATTTTATTGAATCAGTAATTTTTGTTCATAAACACAAAATGTGAAAATGAGGAAAATAAATTTACTTTAAGTTACAGATGGGAAATTTTAACTAGCAGTTTTTTCAAGACGGTTCTAATGATATCTACAAGGGTTTTGTGGTTAAATTGAATGATTTTCTCATCTAAAATGTACTGAATTTAGATTTCCAATTATTTTTCGAAATTTTGAAAGCTTTAATCAATCTTTGAATAATATTTTTGGAAGTTATTTATTCGTTCAGACAACCATGAAGATCAAATAGTTTCTTGAATCAATGAAAAATACCATGGATTCTACTAGGTACACACTACTTAAAAGTAGTGTGATTTATTTTTAAAAAAAGCAAACTTGTATTGACATCACGCCTATGAAAATGTTAAACATAAGAGATATTTCACACCTAGCATCATTATAATGACTATATTATTATTAGGGCGGTCACAAAATACCATTTCTCAGAAAAAATAACACAATTTTTAAAAATTATAGCATATTTATAGCCTATGAAAAATATGTTATATAAAAAAGTGAGTAAGTTAAGTAAATAAAAAATATATTTTTTTGTTTGGGTTAGGCAGAACATTGCGTCCAAACGTGTGATCAGACATTTAGTTATGGAACGAATGTGGTTTAAATAATATCCCAACCTTGGAATTTTTCTTCGACCAATTAAAAACCTTCAGGACAGATTAAGACGCCTTAGAGACAGTTTGATTCAAATGAAGAGATGATCGTAATCAAGAAAAATAAGATTTATTCTCATGTTACCATTTATCTGAAAAGGGCTTAGCCCGGCTAAATAACGAAAAAATAGAAATTAACTAATGGAAAAATAGCATACGATTTTGAATAGCAGTAAAATAGCAAAATTATTTTCGTGAGGAAATAACCTTGAATCAAGGTCCTTGATGCTCAGGAATGTTAATTTCATAGTTCTCATGAAAATTCTAGCAACATAACAAAAATAGCATTTCGACTCCCCAAATTATTATGTAGGCTTTAGAGAATTTTCGTAAATTATTTTAAAGTTATCCCTCAGTTATCCCCAATGCCACTACTGGTTAAGCTATCGTGGGCTAATCTCATCATGGGATTCAAAAAATATATTTTTAATCTTGAGAAAAATACATTGAGTTTTTTGTAAAACTGGTAAATTATCATCTTTAACTAGCTTTAGATATTATCAGGATTTTAGGGATAACAAAGTAGAAATTCATTAAGATTTAAGCTTATTTGAGACATGCTTCTATAAAAAAATAGTTTCATCGGAGAAGTCGTAGACAACCATCTTCATAAAACTTAATTTTAAAGGTGATGGCTTCAGTAATGATGTAAGGAGACGATTGGTTAATCTTATTGATCAACATTATGATAATATACAATTGAAAATTGTATTTAAAACCCAAAGATTATTCAGTTTGATTCATAAGGATTTACTAAAACCTGAAGAAAAGACTCTTTTAATTTACAAATTCCAATGTGACTGTGGAGCTTCTTATATAGGACGTACAATTAGGAAATTGTCAACAAGATCAAACGATCACCTGAAGAAGAATAAAGCGGTGACCAGACACATCAAACAGGAGAACCACCAAGCTTCAATTTCCAATTTCTAAATTTTGTATAAAAATGCGGGTGATGACAGCACAGATTTGTGGGTGAAGGAGAAATTCTTCATCAATCACTTTAAACCAAACCTGTGTGTTCAGAAAAATTACTCTTACCTTCAATTACCCTAGCCTATGTGAGCTTTTTCACCTTTCTCTTCACTGTTGCTATTTATTGAAGAGTTTTGGTGTTTTTCAGCTCACATTATATTCTTATATTTTTCAACTTTTACTATATTTCTTTCAAAATTTGTAAAATATTATTTTCAATGAATTCTTAACTTTTATCATTATTTATGTGTCACTACTGATGAACCATAAAGAAATGTACATTCAGTGAATAAAATTACCTATTCTTATATACCTACAAATATGATTATATGCGGATTTTCGGACGTTTTTGATAAATTACGTGAATCATATCATCGCCAAAGTCGTAGGTAGTTGTGAGTTCTAAAATTTCACCCTCTCCCATTGAAATCCAGAATGTTACCAACTGTAAAGCACTAGGAAATACATTCAGTAATTTTCAATGTACTTTATTCATCAACAACAAAAACTATGATAATATACATATAAAGATATTTCCTCATCCCTTATTAACCATGGATACAATTATAATAAAAAACTCTTCCTATAAATAATAAATAATACTCAAGATTATTGCTATATCAATAATGCTACTACTAATGATATGATATATATTTTCTCCCCTTTTTTAATGAAGATTTGAATATGCTTGAAAAATAAATGGAGAAGCCACACAATACAAATAAAAAGGACTACATAATAATAATCTTTTCCCTTTCATGTGGGGTTATTTTTTATGAGTCCCTGCTACTCCTTATTATCCGTTTTTGTATTCATGCATAATATATATATTTACAATAAAGAGAAGGGATATAAAACATCCTTCGTTAAGCCTTTTATGCGGTTCGCTATACTCAAGGAATTCTTGATTGAAAAAAAATTTTTCAACTTATTGTCTGTCCTTTCTACTAATCAGAGAAAAACGCCGACTTTGCGTTACTAAAATTAGCTGATATGAATTATTTTAGACGTATGGACCTATATATTTTTGAGGTAACAAAATATTAGCTGAGCACAGAGGGAACTAAGAGGAGAAATAAATAAATTATTCAATCCGAAAGTTTATCTAACAGAAACAGGATTTTATTTAAGAGAGGACTTATTAAATTTTTTGGTTAATCTATAGAACATTTGCCCCCCCCATGTTTTGCAGTAATATTTCTGGATGACAAAGAGACTAAGGGCTTTTTAACATCGATGAAATGAAAACGAAACCCTTGCGGTGAGACCAACGCGATTTAAAGTAAACTTAGAGAGAAATAAGAGGGGGCAACTGTTCTCTAATTTAACCAATTTTTTTTAAGGTTTTAAAAGAAAACGTTCTAAATATTTGATATCATCAAGATATAATGTTTGTGAAAAAAATAAAATGAGAGTAATTCTTTAAGTTATGCGAAAGTTACATATAGGTCTTACAATAAGGAAATTATCAACTAGAGGGAACGATCATCTTAAGAAAGATACAGCGATGACTAGGCATCTTAGACCGGAAGGGCAGGAAGCTTCGATTTCAAACTTTTCAATTTTATAAAAATGCAGGAGATGACAGTACAGACGTTTGGGCGAAAGAGAAATTCTTCATAAATCTATATAAACTAAACTTATGTATTCAAAAAAACATTTCTTACAATCTTCAACTACTTTAGCCTATGTGAGATTTTTCACTTTTTGAATATATTGGAGAGTTTTGGTGTTCTTTCAGTTTACATTATATTCTGATTTTCTTTGACTTTTACTATTTTTCGCATAATTTGTAAACTAGATATAGCAAACTAGGGAATTGAAATTTATAGATTGAATATGGCCCTTAAAAGTCAATCTAATAGACTTCTGAGAATATGAATAAGCTCCAAATAAAGTTAATTGATATGAAGTTGGGAATCTATGATTTTTACAGAAATCTCGATATTTTTTTAAAGATTTTTTCGAATCCCACTCATGTTAACGAAGAAAAAAATTCTGAAAAAAATTATTTTTCAAATTTCGATTTGCCTCAAAATCCCAATTTTTCGAACTTTGAACTGAAAATGTTTATTGATTTGAAAATTGAATTCACTTGAATCTTATCTGCACAGCCTTATTATCGGTTCAAAGTTCTAAAAAATGGGATTTTGACGTCAAATCGAAATTTGAAAAATGGTCATATTAAAAAAAAATAATTTTTTTCTTCAACTGGTAAAAGTCGGTAACATGAGTAGGATTAAGTAGGAAAAAATCTTTGAAAAATCCGAATTCTTGATGAAAATATCGAGATTTCTGTAAAAACTTAAACTTCATATTGGAAAAACTTTATGTTAAAATTGCATTTTGTAGGACTATGGTCTTGTGTTGCAAGTGTCAATCTCAGGAGCTGAATAATTATAATTAACTTTGTTGTAGTGATTGACATGTAATAAATCCTTGTTAAACTAGAGATTACTATTACTCTAGGGCATTTTTCCAAGTGATTCAGTCAACTTTAGTAACGATAGGGGAGTTGTGTAACACTTCAGAATGGGCAAAAGTGAGATTTCAAGGGTCTTGCTTGCTTCCGTCAATCTTGATAAGAAATCTAATGTGGGTAAGCTATCTTTTTGAAAAATCAGCCCATGAACCCATCTTTTTATTTTCATTACCAATCTAATATGGTTGTATCATAAATAATTTCAACGGTCCTTGAAGTGTTAAACTCTAATTTAACGACTTGATAAATAATTTTTTTGTTCAAGTAGGAAAACCATTTTAAAAATTCAAGACTATATGTACTAGACTTGGACTTGAAAATTTTCACAATTTTGTTTAATCCAGAAGCTTAAAAAGGTATTTTGAAGCAAAATTTGGTGGGATAATATAATACTTGGAGATTGGTGATTTTGGTAAATTTTGAAAATTTCGTCCAAGAATATGCAAGAAATGAATTTCTTACTCAGTGAAGAGCTTTTGATTGACGATCACTAGACAAAAAGAATTGTAAATAAACTAGACGTCAATCATTGGGAAACGAATTTCTTCTCAAAATGTTAATTGATAAAGTATTTTGCAACTCCACGAGTAACCAAGGCGGATATTGTTGATTGCTCAACTTGTAGGAAGGAAGTAAGGAAGATGTTTTTAAGATACAAGAAAAAAATAATAAATTACATTTTTCGTAAATAAAATGTACATGATTGACAATTGGTTTTTTTTAATTTCGTGTTTTACCATTAAAAATCAGTCAGAATTGAGACCAGAAAGACTATGAGTCGCAAATATATAGTATATATATACGAAAATATATAAAAATGTCCAAAAATAGATAATTTTTTTGATTTCAAAGTCCAAGAATTTATTTGATAGAGCGAATCTTGCGAAAGTAGTAGTGAATCGTGAAAAAAATTTCATTTCACCTCTCAAAATGTTTTGATTTGTTTTGTACATGATGAACCACTTCGACATAAAATGGAGATTCAGAAAACTTATCTGTTTTTATACACAGGGCTGATTATTCTTTATCTATGCCGAATAATCCCCTTAACTGGGCAATTAAATAGTTTTCAAGTGGGTTGAAAAAAGTGGACCAGCTCATAAGAATAAGATGATGTAAAAAAAAGTATCTTGATGCAACTTTTTTATCGACTGCGTATAAAAAGCTTTCTCCTTCGTTTACCTCACAATATTTACACACTTTTATAATTTACAAACAAATAATATTACACGAATTATGTATGGGAATTATTTTTATAGCGTTATTATTATTATTATGATTTAATAATAAATTATCGTGATGGATTACCATTTATTTTTTACGAGTTATGCAGAAAAATACGCATGCTTTCAGTTAATGTGAGAATAATGAGATGCTCGCCTACCAATGAGGTACTTGAATCAATCAGGATTCTTTTTTTCTCTCTTCATACAAATCCAGATATGGTTCACGTGTCTCTTTTATCATCAAGGATTAAATTCATTGTTCTCAAAGAGAAAATTGCTTTTGTTTCGATAACGAGAAAGTAAAAAATGTAAATAGAGAAAAAAGAGTCTAAACAATCTATCCAAGAATAAATGTGCTGTGCATGGTCAATATTTATTTAGAAATGTTTATTTTTCAATTTCGACAACATGGACAACAGGATTTGGGTTATTCAAGCAATCTGGTCAAGAAAGAGTTTTATTTTCTGAAAATTGAACATTCTTGCTACCACTATTATCAATACGTTGAAGAGTTTCTGTTTATCTTATAAATCCTTAGATCAAGTATTGGGACAAAGTATCATGCAATTATTGTGATCTTAAATAATAATTTCCCCCCTTTTGTTTTAAAATCAAAAAAAATTTCAAAAAATAAAAATTTGGCGCCAACTCGAAATTTTAGAATTGTATCCGAATTTCATAAAGTCTTCATCACTTTCGAGTTCTCTTTTTCTCTTCTATTTTTATGCCAGATTTGTGGTTAAATACTAGAGATAGATTTTGCCTGGATCAGAATCTGAATGTTCTCTTCAGGAGAAATCGAATGATGTATAAAACATATGGTCCGAAATTTATTTATGAACTGGTTGCAATAGAAACTATGAATTTTTTATTAAAATTTGCTGAATTTGATTTCGGCCATTTTTCTCATGATAGAAGCTAAAATATTTTTCTCCTAATCATATTAGAATTGAAAAATCTATCCCTATTAAATACTGCTCCACAATTTGGACCCCTTCTTCAATCAGCTCAACTCTAACCCTTGATACGATCCAGAAAAGATTTTCCATCGTTATCATTCGGATTCAGTCCTCAGATGTGATCTATTCCGCCACAGGTGGCTTGTTAGATTCATAATTCTATGTGATAAACTACTTGATACCTTATGTAATATAAACTGTTCTATGAGTCCCAACAAGGTTCTATTCGAGAAGTTTTCAACAATTTTTTTCAAGAAATATGAATTATCTATCTTATCGCTCAGTTTTGAAAATAATTTTGTATTCGGCTGAACACTTAAAGATGCATGAACTTTTACTTAGAGTATTATTACTAAAGAGTTATAACAAGATTAGAAATGAGAAACCCCACGTGTTTGATTTGTATGAAAAAAACACAACCAATTAGGCCATTTGTCCACATCCGTCACATGATAAACACATGTTATTTTATTGTTATCATATAAGTATTGTGTTCAACCCATTATATTATGTATCGTTGCACTTGAAAAAACAATACAATTCAGTGTTTTTAGTAAAATAAAGTAACTTTACGTAAGGATCCTTATTTAATGATACTGAAATAAATACTGTAATTGAAAGAGAGGTTTTTTTATATTTTCCAGATGTTTACATTATTTATAAATGAGTAATTTCAATCTAAAGTTTATTACACTATGAATTTAAGAAAAAAGGAACAAGGTTTAAAAAGACTATTGACCGGAGCAATCGAAAAATAATTTTTATTAAGCTTCCTGTAGAAATCTCATTTTCAGAATACAGCTCTCAAAAATTTGATTCTTGTGCCAAAAATTTTAGATTTTAACCCTTGAAGACCCTTATATGATTTCTCGATAAAAGTATTTTTCTTTTCTTCTCTTCGATCTCATATAAGGGGTTTTTCAGAAAACTTTCTTGAAAATTTTGTAAAGAATATTAGTTCTTCTTTCAGAAAAGTGGTCAGTGAACATAACTATGGCTTGAGAAAGTAACCTGTTTCATATATGGAGGGTTAATAAATAAATTTTTATAACTTGCCTTTTTTTAATCTAAAAATTTTAAGCATGCATGGGCCGATTAATGTTTAAATTTTTCTGAAATCCTGGCTATTAAAGTTGAACTTAATAAAATTTGAATAGGAAAAAGTATAATTGAATTTCCTGTTTAATTATGATCCCAATTTGATGACTCAATTTGAAATCAAAAAAAACCGAAAAATTTCCATATTTTCAACGTCTGAGAAGAAATCAAGTAGATAGAATGCCATTGCGAAAGGAAATATTCATTTTTATGGAAATTAATTAAAATTTGGCCCATCTCAAGTCCTCGTGCACTGATTGAAGCAGTTTTTCTTCCTTCCCAAATCATTTCACATGAGTGCTTTCTTTCAATTTATAAAAAAATCATACGATACTTTTACGCAGGAATCTTATGCAATTTTATTGAGAAACTTGCCCCAATGTCAATTGGCAACGTATTCATCTCACTCAAAATATATCATCAAGAGAGTTTTTATTATTTTTTGATTGATTAAATGAGTACTATAAATAGATGGGAGAAGTATTGAAGAAGATTATCCTTATTCTATCATAAGCATATAGCTGGCCAGATTTTACCTTGGTTACTATGCCGAACTAACTTGAAACTTGTGCTGAATAAATATATTCAAGAGTATCAAATAACTCAAGTTTAATTATAGAAATTATAAACTAATAAAGAAAAATTTTACGATTTATTTTTGAAATCAGAGTATTTTTTGATTAAATGGACATTTCTCAAGTTTAAGAGAGCCAAGTAAACTAAACCTAATTGACATGAAGATGAGAATTGACTTTTTTCACAAAAAACTCAATATTTTTCCCCGGAAAGTCTGGAAAATATTTATTTTTTCGAATTCCACAATGAAATTAGCCAATAAGTTGTGGAAATTTAAAAGAATTTCTGAAAAAAATTAATCAATCTGACCAAAAATTAGACTGTTTTTTGAATTTCGAAAATGCACCAAATTTGCACTTTTTAAACATTGAAGCTCAAAAATTTTTATTGAATTCAAAAATTTGTAGCAGTTAAATGCAGATATTCGAGATCAGTATTAGACTCAGAATTCGAATTGGACTGTGGAGGAAGATAGGAACCTACTGTTTTCAAGAAAAAGTTATACTTTTAAATTTAGGATCATTCTCCATCGTGATAATCAATAAATCCAAATTTTTCGATTTCCCACAATAATGACGAATTTCTTTGAATTTCTTCAGCAAAATTCAAATTCTTTGTCTAAAACTGATCTCGAATATCTGCATTTAACTGTTACAAATCTTTAAAACCGATAAAAAAGTTGAAAAACTAGAAATTTGGTGCATTTTCAAAATTCAAAAAACCGACAAAATTTTGGTCCGATTGAATTTTTTCAGAATTTTTTTTTAATTTCCACAACTTATTGGCTAATTTCATTGTGGAATTCGAAAAATGTCAATCATGCTTATGTGAGCTGAATAAAAAAAACCAAAAACTCTTCAAAGATTAGGAAAGAAAAAGGTTTAAGTAATGATGTAAGAGATCTTTGCAGATTTCTCATGGCATAAATTAGCCCTTAAATTCAAAAATATCTTCAGCTGTTCTCGATGTATTTGGGAACTTACGATTTTATAAAGATTTTTTTGAAGCCGATTCGAAAGATACTCTTTCACTAACTTTTTTTCCAATAAGAAACATTTTTTGAACTGATTTTGGATCATCCTAATTTCGTAGTTTTCAAGCAGTAAAGATGGTTGGAAAATAGGGACTAGACTTTCACAGAATAATGAAGCGTCTCCTAAAATATCAGTGACCAATTTGTTTTCTTGTCTAATTAAAATTTAGAAAATTAAGGTGAAGGTGTCCCATTTTGGATTAATCTCCAAAAATCTTGATAAAAAATGTGACTTTTGTAAAAATCATTAATTTAGGGAGAACAGCTTCATCCTTATGTCACTATCTAATTTGAAATTTGCCATGAACTTGAGATTCTTAAAAACCTACTCGAAAGTAATTCTCAATATCTGGTTTTAATTAAAATCAAATTTATAAATTAACCCTAAAGTCCCAGAGAATATTTTTTCATGACTCGCATTCAATCTATTGTCTATTCTATGGTTTGTGAATACTTTGATTAAGAATATACAGTTGTTTTAACGCTATTATTTATGGTTCAGAAGTTATCGATCAAAAGATGACCCAAAAAATGTTATCTTTGTAGCTTTAGCAGATAGAGTTCAGGCGATTGCATATTTGAATTCTGGAGGTATGATCTATGACCCTGGGGAATTAGGTTTCCAAAAAAATGTTTTAAACAAAAATTAATTTTTCGTAAAAAATCAACTCTCTTTAAATAAGTATAGCGTGTTTTTGACGAATGATAGAGCCAAGATCTTTGCGTATTCCAGGAGATTAATAAATTTCCTATCGAATGGGTGGTAAACGAAGTATTTTTTGAGGCTTGAATGAATAATAATGAGTTGTTAAAATGACGTGTGACAGAACTATCACTGTGGGACTCTAAGGGTAAAAACTGCAACTTGAAAACTATAAATTTACTAAAGAGCAGGTACTCTCTTGTCGAGCTGAGAATTAGATGTGGACACCAGGCAAGTAAAAGCAATGTAATTCCAGCTTCTTCTTGCTTCTTACTTTACTGATGGCATCACCAATAAAAATAATAGCATCCGGAAATCATAAAAAATACTTTTGATTGCGTGTGAAATCAAGATGCCTCCCCTGCAATCTGCTCAAATAAGTTACTTGTGAAAAGTGTTATTAATAAATTCTTTAAAAGATTTTCCATCTCTTCTTTTTCAATTTTATTTTTCGTGTGTGAACTTTCGAATGTTAGCATGCTATTACTAAATGTCTTTTAAATATTTTTTTTCAAAGCATGCGAAATAACTGCTGGGTAAATATGCATCTCTTTTGTTGTACAAGCTGGACACTTTTATTGTTTATTCTTATAGTCGGGATTGAAAATAATTTGATTAACCCTTTGGTATTACCATGCAATTCATATGGGTCTTTGTTGTGAGTTATTGGAAGAGAGGAAGAAACAGATTTATTCAATTAAGCAATTTCCCTTTGAGGACCCATCGTTCTTACATAACACTGAAATCCACTTTACTTAATTCAACCCAGAGAATCTTTAGTCTATGATTTATGAATACGCTGATGAAATTAGTTTTGGGTCACTTTTTTGATTTCTAAAGGTATAATAATAGTTCTTTTACTTTTTATCTATGAACCTATGAACGATTTTGAAGAATGATACAGCTGAGATATTTGCGTATTCCAAGATATGAATAGATTTAGATTGGTAAACGAAGTATTTTCTGAGCCTTAGATGAATAATAATGAGTTGCTTAAAGGATATGTGATAGAAATGACCCAGACTTGAATGCTCCAAAATTATTTTCAATTATTCTTGAAGATTTTTTAAAAAAATATGTCTTATCATAACTATATAATGAATCGATGTGTCAAAAATGATTGTAATCTCTGTCAACTTTTATAAATAGAGGTTTGTTTTCATTTTCAAAAATTCCTTCTTACTACTTTAGAGTAGAATTAAAAATTTAAAAAACATAATTTGCTGGATATAAGTTATGACCTAATTGTTTAAGTACCTACCTCTAAATACGATTTGTGAGATTTTCTACCAGTTTCTCAGCCATTGGTCATCCAAACGTTTCGACTGAAGAAGGCATGTGAAGACAATCAGGATGATTGGATTCCGATGATGTTGATGATTCTATTATTTTTTATTCTCCATATGTCTTGAATTTATGAATGGTTCTGAAATCTATTTTCTTTAATCGGTGAAAGTTCATCTTTTGAATCGGCTTCCGAAATATATTCTTGATTTTTATCAAAACATTGTGACTACTACTGTATTACATGATTCACGTAATTTTTCGAAAACGTCCGAAAGTTCGCTTAAAATCATATTTGTAAGCATTATCAGCTCACATTATATTTTAATTTTTCAACTTTCACTATTCTTCCTTGAAAAACTTTTATCATTATTTTTTGTGTCACTACTAATGAGAACCGTAAAGTAATGTACATTTGATAAATTCCCAAATTCATCGAGGTAAGCTTTAGATGGATTTCATATTCTTCAGAAATAATAGCTCTTTTTCATGTATGTAAATTCACAAAAGAGTTTTCAAATAAAAATCTTCTACTCTTAACTAAATTCGTATTTTATTCTATCAAACAGTATCAGATGAATACAAGAATAATTATAAATACAAGCCATGTGCTTACAACTGAATAAATCAAATAATTGTTATTAAATCAAAAAAGAAACATGCGTAATTCTTATCGAAAAATTCATACACTCATTTTTACATGCTTCCTTCATAAAATAATCATGATACGTGTGTAAAATTCGATTATTATTATTCGAGCAGGTATCTCTTGATGTTAATGATTAAAAGAGAATGAGAGGGAGAAACACTCGAAATATCCCATATATAAATGAATTAAAAAAGGGTCTAATATGCGCCCACAAAAACAAATCAGTATTCAATAATACACACATGTGAAAGTGCGCACTTTAATGAATAATGAATGGGGAATGAATAGGCGAGAAGAAAAACACCTGTGCGTGTATAGAGAAAAAAGTATTCATTATTTTCAAAATATTTACTTTAACTCGTTAAAATATATTTATCAAGTGTTTACGTTACAATTGAAAGACTGACAAGTGTTAAAAACCGAAACAATGGTTGACTTTTTTGTATTTTTTTTTTCATAAAATATTTGTATTTGATTGAAATAGTGAAAAAAAGTTTAATGAAATTTTACCACGTAGAGTGTGTGTAAATATTCCTATTGGTTAGTTGGCGAAAATATATTCATATATATCTGCATTGGCATACATTAATATACAAATGTAGCATATATAACAATATATCATTGCATACATCATTGTATAAACCAATGAGAGAAAAGGCACGCGTCAGTATAAAGTAAGCAGTTATTGTTGAAGCAAGTAGATTATTTTCTTACTGCCACAAAAGACGGACGAGACTAGAAAAAAATGAATAGTCCTGCTCGGCGTTTATTTACGCAAACTGAAACGAAAAAGACAAGTGAAGACAGCCAACTTGGCCTGTGCATAACCAAATCATGTCAGGATTTTCTCAAGACATACAACTTTGACGTTGAGACACGCAGGCCAAGTAGGTCGGAGACAAATTTGACTCAAATTAAATGGAAATGGGAAAGGATTAATCCCAGTGAGGAATACATTCCCAAGTTTTATCGGTCGAACTCAGCCTCTGGAGTGCAGACATCGCCAAAGACTTGTCAAATCGATCAAAAGAAACCCATCATTAAGGAGCCTCTAACTCCCATACTTAACGGACGTATTGTAAGGAAAAATGTTCAATTGAAAAAGGATAATAATCCCACACATCGAAATTATTCAGAGACTCGAGTTTGTGTTGAAAAACCCTCAGAGGAGAACAAGCAAAAGTCAAAGAGATCTTGTTCTCTTCAGAGTAGAATTGTAAAATCTACACCTGTCAAGGTTGGGGAAAAGAAATTTATGCAAAAGAGAATAACTGACATGCCAGGCTTCCAGTTAACCTCATCTAGTCGACAAATGTCAACACAACGACTCATTTAATCCAGAGAGACATTCTATAGATTTTCAACTATTATCTATATAATTCCAAGAACAAAGATGCCTCCAGATAAAGAGTTTCCTTAGAGCACAAACCCAGTATTTCTCCTCCGGATAATACGTGATAATAAATTGTCCATTGTACAGAATAATAGTTATCATGAAAAAGAACGTCTCTTATACGCAAATCTTTCCCAGTCAAAATTTCATAATTAAATTTGCCAATGTTGTTGATACATGTTTTATAAAGCCCTAACTATTTATTTATTTATTTTTAAACCCATGCAAGCCAATTATTATTACTATTTAAATCTTTTATATATTTTTGTAACGAATACTAATAAATCTTGATGTTATTTTTTATACGATCATATATACATAATATATAATGTTGATAATATTGCAAAAGAACATTTCAATTTTGATCCGATAATAAATCTATTAGTTCAAGAGAAGGTCAAACATTAATTAATTAATCCAGGGTCATGAAGAGAGAAATGTTGAGACGTGAATAAATGAAAAAAAGAAGTGATAAAATCATTGAAAGTAGAAAGAGTAGTAGTAACCAAGTTGATTTATCCTTTCATATAAACAATCTGCATGTAATAATAATACAAGATGGAGAACACAAGAATGGCACATAAAAAGTGAGATGAATTTATAGCCAACTAGGTTGCATATTTAATTAGTTGGTCACCTCTTCCCTGGATGAATAATGGAAGCATGACAACAAAACAAGAAAAAAAGAAATTCTTTCAAAGATTGCATTGTAACCAGCAGTAGAATGAATAGAGGAAGTGGTGGTTTACTAAACATTTTACGATGGAATAAAGCTAGTTGACATAAAGATTAAAGTTTACAATCTATAGTTTGCAAATACACCTTCTCTGGATAGATAAAATTAATTTTTTGAATTTCATGATGGAATGAGTCCGTAACTCAATCAGGCAAAAATGAGGCCATTTCCACTTTTTCAATGTTTGAGTTCAAGAGTTTTATCGATTTCGATAAAATTGAAGCAATTAAATGCCGATATTTGGAATCAAAATTTTGAGTTTGACTATAGAAACTCAGAGAAAATCCCCATTTTCAAGAAAAAGATGAAATATCAAATTTTGAATCATTTTCTCTCATGATTATTGGAAAATCGCCACACTTGAGATTGCGATTTTTTTTAATTTTCGAATTATTTATCTAATTTTGATGCCTAGTGTATGCATTAAATATGCTCAAATAATTGAAATCGACAAAAGTTTTGAGTTCAAGAGTTGAAAAAAAATCGAATTTCAACTTTATTTTCGAAATTCTAAAAATTGAAATTTTTCGGAATTTTTTTTATTCCAACAATTCATTGGGTTATTTCATCTTCTCCTATTCTAAAATATTTGTGTTCCTGATTATACAGAGAAAAATATTGAGTTTTTGCTTCTATCAGGTGAGTAAAGAAATAAATTTTGGATTACTGTATTCTTGGGCCACCCTTAAACCATTTAGATAACACTATTAGGATCTTGGATTACTTGCACTCAAGAAAAATGACCAAATCTTTTAATGGATAAAGCATCACGATAGAAGGATCAAGTTTTATAGAACAAAGTAAAATTTAACTTGGCGATGCCTCGCTATGTCGAATGCTGACCGACCTCAATCCTGTTGGGACAAAAGTGTATAAGATGAAATTGAAAAGAGTCTACTCGACAACAGGCGAAAATCCACAGTTTCCTGCTTTCGTGTCTTTTTTTCTGCTTCCTCAATCTGTCCATCTTACTCAGGTTGAATGGCACATTATAGAGAGTAAACTTGGATACTAATTGAAAGTCTTTTGTAAAGATTCAATCAAACTTGGCGAGGATTGAGTTCATAGGTCACTCGAAAATATCCCTATTCTTTCAGATGATACATTGTTTTTAGCTTACCTTGTTTTTTGTTTGTTTTTATTATTGTATTTATGTCTCAACTGTTGAGTACATGTCATGCGATTTTTTGTACAATGTACAAGGCAATAAACTACGTAATAAAGTATTCAAAAAATAATTTTTGTTGATATGATGTCTATATCAAGAATTCGAATATGAGGCAGATTTTCTGAAATCCAATTTATAAGACTCAATTTAAATTTGACTTCCTCACGATACTGAGGCGAGCCTTTGAACCATATTTAGTGAACTTAACTTTTTTGTCTAATTTTGAATTTAGGTACCTATTTGAGCTTATAATGAAGAGTTTTCTATGATTACATTGGGATTATTCCGGGAATTCGTAAAAATCGTAACTTCTAATTTTAAAGGAGACGGCTACGAATTAACCCTCGCCCTGGAAATGGGGTCTCTGTGGACCCCATTTGTATTGATTTTCCTATGTCATTTTTATCATTTCCAGGGCGAGGGTTAAGAAGAAAATTGAATTCACTTGTAAATGAACATTAATGATATACAATTGAAGGTTGTATACAAGACCACAAGTCTATTCAAATTTCAACTTAAAGACAAGCTGAAAGAATCGGAACAATCAAATCTAATTTACTGCCTTGAAGCATCATGTGGATCTAGGTATATAGGTAGAACGCAAAGAAAATTAGGAATTAGGATTAATGAGCATTTGAATAAGAACAGCTCATCAATTAAGAAACACATTGACAGATGCGGATGCGAGGCGAATGAAAGAAATTTCAAGGTAATTTACAGAAATACAAGCGACAATCTTACGGACCTCAAAATCAGGGAAAAGTTCTATATTATGAATGAAGACCCAAATCTGTGCATTCAAAAGAACCATACACACAATTTGGAACTGCCATGGCTAAATTGATTTTTAATTCTTCTTTTCTACCTACTAGAAAAGTTTTTTGGTTTTTCATCAATTGGAATTACGCAAGAGAACTTTTTACAATTTTCATTAAAATTATTCATTCAAACAATTTATTTAATATTGAACCAGGAATTGAGACTGAAGAGACCTGGCGAAATGTACATATCTCTATAAAATATAATTCTTTTGTTAATATTTTAATTGATAAAATTAATATGGCTCGATGAATTTTCATTTTTGGAATTAATGTAACGGTGTTGAAACCAAAGCTCACATAAATTTTGAAATAAAAATGCTGAGTTACTTGCATTCAGTTTCACTAGTTTTTTTAAGAAGAAAATTTCTGTTTTTGATTGTTGGATTCAACGTGATAACCTCCAAACATCAATGGTTCACAGAGAGATGAAACACGAGCAAAATTCATCAAAATTACAAATGGAAATGTATAAAATTACATTAATCATTAAAATAACAAGTCTCTCTTTTGTATTTCCTATGTTGCCATCGACACGAGTGGAATACGAAAAAAAAACTAATTAACCAAGTTACTTTTGAGTATTTGTTGATTTCCTCAGCCCTCATTTTACTACATAAATAAAACTTTTTTTTCTATTATAATTATCCAATGACGCAAAATACATGCGGAATATCACAAAAAAAGTATATATATCTCGCGAAATATAATAATAAAATGTTTATTTTATGATAAAATTGAAAGAATTGATGATATTGCTGAGGATATATTTTACTTTGTATAATTAATGTAATTGGTTTTGATATCCTCTTTGTAGTTTCTATATCAATGAATTGAGCATATCATGTTACCATATGAGACCTGAGCGATAAAAAGTTATCAAACCATTAAGAATATAGGAAAATTTCCTACAAACCGAGCTCTTACAAATAGGAAAATACTTTTAAACGATGAGGGAATGTTCTAAGAATTATTTATTATCTGCAGACTCCCTAGTAAATCAGGGAATCTAGAGACTCGTTGTTCATATTCCCTGATCAGCTATTCACTAGTAACATTGAATCTGGAAACTTTAGGAATTCTGGGCAACAATCAGTGAGTCTGCAGACTCTCAGGGATTCTGGAAACTAATTATAATTTTTCATTTGAAAACTTAAAACTTCATATTTAAATTCATGTAGATGCAACATGAATTTATTTCAATGTTTTTGCGATAACATTAATCTATTTGAAAAACTGTTATGACATCAAGAATACTTGTGGATTTGGCTAAACTGACTATAAATAAAAATATGTTAAATATCATCTGAGTACAAAATTCTATGAGAATAATACTCTCATGAATTGTTTGAAGAGAAATATTTCACCCTGGCCCAATCTTTAGGAATTATAATTGAAAACTTCAAGTTCTTAAAGTCTGATTGTTTAGAAAGTCTCTTTAACTAAACAGCATTAAAGTCAGAAAGAAACCACTGCCTCACATCCTAAATCAAGATAAAAAACTCTTCTCTATTATTAATAATTTCATGAAACAAGTAGTAACTCTTCTTAGAAGCTCTATGGTCAAGATTATACGGAATAAAACTTCAAAGGATTTCCCTACTCTGTTGTCAACATGAAAATAAGGTTTAGCAGCATTTTAATTCAATAAAAACAGTTATCCAAACTGTTTCTACTTCAATAAATGTTTTTAATCTGATTATTTTAAGCTTATATGATATGAACATAATAATTTTTCACCATTTTCAATATCACGATAAAAAGAATTGTGAAGAATATCATTTATTTTACTTAATTTATCTCCATGAGGTTATAGTTTTATAACATGTTGTCAAGATATATAAAGCTCATACGGAGTTTAACATGAAAGAAATCGTGAACCCTCGTATGGATACATCAAATGAAAACGGAAGCACCACTTGCTTTCTACGTCCAAGTTTTGTAGATGGCCAAATTTTAAATAAAATTAATAATTTTTACATCAATCTCAGTAATGATTATTGAACATGACCGTGAATTATATATCAATTTTCATAAATATCAGTAAAATTAGATTTAATTAGGATAAAACCAACCTTTTTCCAAAGCCATTTCCAGACGTTTCGGTGGATGAGATGCTTTTAATCTTTATCCAAAACCTTAGTACTCCTGTTGATTCCTTTATATTTAGATCTGAGAAATCATTCAAAATTTAATATACTATGAAACCAATCAGATCCCCTGTTGAAAAATCAAAAAAGTGAAAAAAAGCATGAAATTAACTAAATCAAGAATTCTTCTCTTTCTTTATAATTTTAATCAATTATACCACATTTCGATTTCACCAATATGCTTTTATGATTACAAAATTGAGCGGATTCTAAGATCCCATTGTTCCACCAGTGGAACACAACTCTTTCTCGAGCGATAATTTAAACTGAAAGATACCCAAAACATTTTATTGGCCTCTCTGTAGAAAGTAAATTTATTAAGCTACAAAATAATGCTTAATACATAAAGATTGCTTTTCACTGATGCACACCGTAGTTACTTGAAGAAGGGTGACTTTTTGAAAATTTTGTTAAATATTTAGAACGTTTTTTTGAAAACCTATTTGCTGAGGTCTTATAAAATAAAATAACTTGCGTAAAACAACAGCTGTAGATTTCAAATATACAATTGCATGCTCAATATCTCGTATAGTTTAAAAGATAACTGGTTTTAGAGCCAAAAATGCCAATTTTAACCTCTATTATCTCCTGAAATGATAAGTCGGCTTACAAAAAGGAATTCAGATTCGGAATCAGCTTAATTATTTTGATTATGTTGCAAATTTTGCGTGATAAAAAAAATAATTTGGGACATCAAGAGTTATATAAAAAATTTAATTATCACTCCTTAAATGTTAACATTGATTTTAAGGTTTTCAAGAATGAAAACTTTAAGTTTCTAATGCGTCAAGAATACACTTGGCAAGAAGAAATGGAAATATTGGACTGACTTTGAATTCAACAATTCAAATATACGGTCATCACAATTTACACAGTGATATAAATCAACACAATAAAATTCCAATCAAATAGCTATATATATATATTCTCAGTTTTAATAAGAAATACTCCACATTCATTGAAGGTAAACTATCCCAAAATTTTATTATTTATTCAGATGACTGTGAAAAAATGTGTTTATGATACATTATTTGGTTGGAATCATCCTTTTATGGTATGTATACTAAGTAAAGTTATAAAAATATTCTTCATTGTTTTTACACGGATATCAACAAGATTATATTGGACAAGTATCCTTACCAACTCAATCTTGAGTAAATAAAAAGCAGTTTACAAAGATATTAAATCTTTGTAGCAGTCTAAATGCACCATGCGAGATTTGGATGGGGATTTTTATTTTTCATTCCAATATTATGAATACGAGTGGACTTTCAGAAGTTCAAGTAAACATATTTTCTATAAGGATGAATGTATAGGGGAATTATCGAACTTTTTCTCACCAAATTAAAAAAATTAAATGTTATCCCCGGTAATGAACAAATCAGAGTCTTCAAGTTCTGTTCAAATCATGATGAATTTCAATATTTGTAAAAGTATAACATGAAAATCTCAGCAACATCAAATTTGACCCCCTGCTATGCCGTCTGAAGCCATTTATTCAAATTCAAGGAGCCATTATTCATTTAGAAATGTACTGTATTTTATGATAAATTGCTTGATTTTACAAGAAGGGCTGTTGTAACTTTACGATAAAGTATATTTCAAGAAAATTGAACAATCTTTAATTTTCATTAACACCAAAATTTAGAAAATCTAAAAGAATGTCAATGGAGGCTTTGGTAACAGGTTCATCATGACCAAAACTTAAGTTTCAAAAGAGGGTCAAGGATGAAAATTATTCTACCTACGTGTCAACATGTTTAAATAATATTCGTTTCTTTTTATTAACTTTGTTACTTATATGAAATTGACCTAATTTCTGGATTTCAATGTAACACTCTTCTAACCAAGAACATATGAGAAATTTTCACGTCTCCACCAAGTTTAATGATTCTAACCTAATACTTATGATTTAAGAAGAAATTCATTCCTTGCAATCCCAAGTATCTAACAAAAGAACAAATTTAAAATGCCCTGGCGATTCTAATGATAATCAACATTCGTGGGTTCTGATAAAGTGGGATTTTCCTTTCTGAAAAGCTCTAAATAATCATGAATGTTGAATATTTGCCAGTTTTTTTAATCAATTCGGATTGTCATAAATAGTAGACTTGGATGAAATTTTGCAAAATTACTTAAATCGCCCATTTATATAAGAAATTTAATCTTCAAATATTTTAATATAATCCCACCTAATTTTGCTTCAAAATACCTCCCCATGCTTCTGAAATAAGATAAACAAAATTGTGAAAATTTTCAAATTGAAAACTTTTTTTGACCAATCAAAATTGTTGTATTCATGAAAAATAAGAGAAATTTAATTTTTAACTACTGTATTGGAAAAAAAACAATTAAAATAGGATTTAAGTCATTTTTGTAACTTTTTACGAATAAATAATGTGAATTCAGGTTAAAATTATGAAAGTAAAACAATGAAAAACGTTTTTAATTTTATCTTATTCCACAAGCATGGGAGGTGGGATTATATTAAAATACTTGAAGATTAAATTTCTTATATCAATGGGCGATTTAAGTAATTTTGCAAAATTTCATCCAGGTCTAATAAATACTCGAAGAAAATATAAATAATTTTCGATTAACCTTGAAACGATTTAGCCAGACTTAACCCTTGCACTGGAAATGGGGTCCATCGGATCCCAACAAGAATTCGAAGCCCGACAATTTTTTTATTTTCAAGATGAGACAAGTGAAACTCCAGGACATCTTTCAGATACTATTGATAAAATGAACAAAATGTTTTTTATTTCCAATTCTGTTTATTTAGGAAGTTAGCAACCTGAATATAAAAAATTTCATATTTTATAAGACGGGGTCCATTGGACCCCATGCTGAAACAGATAAGGATTGACTTCAAAATGAAAGAATAACTCTTCTTATCATTCATTATTACATCAATGGACCCAGCGAAAAGTCACGGTGCTCTTGCTCTCGCTCTTCAAGAGGATTTATTCAGAAATCTTGAAGCAGCTGATGATTTCTCCAACTCATCAGAAGAAGATGAAATTTTACCAGATCCAGAAGAAGAAGAACCAACAGATGATGGATTCGACCATAATTTGGATCATAATTATTATAATACAATTGTATCAAAGTGTGGAGCTATCAAGTATTCATCTTTACCCCCCATCAACTCCCAAACTCCAGCACATAACATCATAAACTTCAGAAGTGGATTAACGCTTCATTCTCGTAAAATGGTTGACCAGGCTGACTTTTTTCATCTTCTGATAGATTTATCAATTTTGGAAGATGTTGTAAAATATTCCAATCTCTATATGGGATTTAAAAAGTCGAAATCCTCACCAATAACCCTCGAAGAGCTGCAGAAATGGATAGGTATTTCACTCTACTTCGGAGTCAGTAAACAAAGAAATATGGATCTGTCAGAGCTTTGGGATGAAGATAGTAAATACCCTATTCACAGAGTCCTGTCATATTCCAGATATTGTGTTATCAAACAATTTATTCGTTTCGATAATAAGCTGAATAGAAATACCGGAGATGATCGAGATAAGTTGGCTCCCGTAAGAATGATGTTCCAGAAATTCTTGGAAAACTGTCAAAAATCTTATATTCCTTCCGAACAAATTACTATTGATGAACAACTCATTAGTTTTAGAGGAAGGTGTCCTTTTAAAGTTTACATGCCTTCTAAGCCCGGTAAATATGGATTAAAGATTTGGGCGGCATGCGATGCCAAAAACTCCTATTTAGTGAATGCGGATATTTACATTGGTAAAGAAAATGGTCAACCAGAAGTTGGACAAGGATCCAGAGTAGTAAGACAACTAATGCATAAAATGCTAAATTCCGGCAGGACACTCACTTGTGACAACTTTTTCACTACTTATGATCTTGCTATGTATTTGAAGAATAATAAAACTGCCCTTGTCGGAACATGTCGAAAGAATAAATCTTTTCTGCCCATTTCTTTTCAAGTAAACACCATAGAAGAAGGAAAAAAAGAATACATCCACAGCAATGGAGCTACAATTCTAAGATTTGGTCAAAAGAAGAACAAACCTGTTCTTCTTCTATCAACCCTCCATACTAACGCTAAAGATGAAGAAGTAAAACCGGAGATGATAAAATACTATAACAGCACAAAGGGAGGAGTTGATACTTTGGATTTACTCATCGAGAATTATTCATGTAGAAGAGCAACTAAACGATGGCCCTTAGCAGTGTTCTGGAATATGCTGGATATCGCAGCATACAATGCTTATGTCTTATATAGTCTGAAATGGCCAGACAGCTTGAATGTGAAAAAATATTCTAGAAGAGAATTTTTGAAATGTCTTTCAAGGAAACTTATGGAAATTTCTCAAGATGAGCCTTTGACAGTAGACCCTCCGTTCAAGAAACAAAAAGTTCTTTCTGTAAGCAAAGCCCGGTGTGGTTTATGTCCAAGAGAAAGAGACAGGAAAACTAGAACAACATGCAGCAAATGTGAGAGGAAGACCTGCCAAGAACATGGCCAGATTATTTGCGATCAATGCTTTTCTAAAATACCAAAATTAGAATAATTTATTTATTTCCAATAATAAATTTATTTTTGTACTTTCTAGAGTTCTGATAGTTTAATATTTGATAATCAGAGTTTGGGGTCCAATGGACCCCAATTTATAAAATATGTTAAATCAAGCATTTCCAGTGCAAGGGTTAAACATCTGAGAATTTTCGAAAAACTCTGGTCAATGTAAAAAAGTTTGACCACTGAATAAATCTTGCATCCTTAGATTTATGACCTTGGACCAATCTATAAAATGTATGAGAAAACATATAAATAAGTATATATGATAAGAGATGTTCCTGTTAATTTATTCCTTTTGTTTAGAGGAACCCTCTCTGAGAAATAGTAATAATTCAAAATGTACACTGTAAATCACAATCATCTCTTGGGGTCTTAATTTCCATATGTTATGAAAATAAAATGTTGCTTTTAGACAGAGAGGTGTTACATTGTCCCCTCTCCAACCTCTCTCACTCTTTTATTTACTTATTAGTAAGTGAGTATCAGTAAGAAAAAGTTTTCAATATGCAAAAATAAAAAAAAATGTAGAAAGCAGTGATGGCCCTGTCAAAGGGAAGATGTATGTCTTGTCTATGTGCCGATGGCAAATTGAGTTTCAATATTTTCACCTCGAATTCCTTAGCGGTATTAAATCTCTCTATAGACGCATTATTTAATGCCCAAGTTCTTTTTATTATTTCACTTGAGATAATAATAGACAGCTGTTTATTTTATTGTTATTTTCGGAAAATTTTCAGATTATAAAAAATACCAAATTTCTATCTTAATTTTTGTGAAATTCTAGGGAAGATTTAAATTATGTTATTCAGATGGGTTTTAAATACTCTATTGATCAAAAATATATCATTGTGACTTTGCTGCCTCGTATATAAGTCGTACTATTAGAAAGTTGTCAAGAAGATCTTATCATCACCTCAATAAAGACACTGCGGTGACCAGACATCTAAAACAGGAAAACTATGCTGCTTAAATTTTTTAATTTTCTATTTCTAAGGGATGACAGTACAGAAATTCTTTATCAACAAGCATCAGCTTAATTTGTGTGTTAAAAAGAATTATTTGTTTAGCATTTAACTTCCTATTCAGAAGTTTTTAGTGTTTTTTCAGCTTACATTAGATTCCTATTTTCAATCCTATATTCTTTTATAATTTGTAAAGAAAGACCTCTGATGATCAAAATATCTTCTTACCTATTTCTCAATTTAAATTATACTTCTCAGAAAGAATAGATACAATGAAAAGATTGAGAAAATACTTGATGTAGTCGAAAGAAGTGGAAGAATTTCCATCTGGATTTAAAATATCTTACCTCAATATCAGACTCGATTTCTCGATGCAAAAATCAAAGATTCCCAACTTTACATTAATTCGTTTAGGTATAGAATTTTGTCTTGATAAATTTGACATTTATGGTATTTCGAGTCAAAATAGGCACTAAATGCTTTATAGTCTTAAGGACAATGTTTAGGTAAGCATGAATTTTCGTTCCATAAGACAGAGAGATGTAAATATGGTTAGATTAGAGTCAAGTTTTATCTAAAAAATCAAAAAATAACCTATCCTATGATAAAAAAGCAAATTTTTATTTTCATTTGGTTCTGAAATGATGAAGGTCAGAGAAACGTTTCGTAGACTCAAAGGTTGATTTACTAATCTTGCGTTTGTTCATGAGAAAAGAAAGCCAGGAAGAAATATTTTGCCTTGGTGATTAAAAAAGAAGAATACAAGTTCCGTCTTATTCCCTGTTGTCATGTCCATTCTTCAATTCGAATTTCCGGGTACTCACTTTCCCTTGATTATTATCATGCATTAAATTCAAGACTTTACTTTTCTTACCGTAACCCCTTGACTATTAGGTATCAAGTATGATCTGATTAAGCACTTTTTAATCCAAAGTTCACATGTAAGTAGTCAGACCATATCTTGCTACTGAATGCTTAAAACTTGTAATCCCAAATTCATACCATCTATAAAGACATGTAATCCTATTATTTCAGGAGGTTCACAAATTGTGCTCATCACTGCAAAAAGAAACACATAACATTAATTAGATCAGTCAAGTTACAACTTGGTGGGAAAAGAAAACAAATTATCCCCAGCATAAATAAAAATTTTATTCAAGCCTACCTGTGATCGTTACTGTATTTTCCTTTCACATGTCTAGCGCGCGTGTCATCTTCTTGATGCCATGATAAAATTAAACAGTTCTCTTCCTTCCATTCACGATGAAAAGTTGACCTCATGGGAAATAACCATTAGTCTTTTTCTGCATTCTCAACGTTATTTCATGCAATTTCATTCAGTTTTTCTGCATTTTTAATTTCAACTGAAATATACATTTGTTAAGAATGATAATAATAGACATTATCAAACAAGAAAACTCCTTCCATCAATGTTTAAGGTCACAAGAACGTTATTTTTTTATTTCCCATTAAAGAAGTAGACGAATTTTAATGAATATTTGATGGCCTTTCCCTTTACTTTTAAATGAAGTTATCAATTGATAAAAAATGGATAATTTATTAGCGTTCATAAAAATTGCATCTATACTTTGATACATTCAGATCAAACCATGACAAAATTTGAAAAAATAGTTAATTTTTAATTTGGGTAATCATTTCTGAGGTTCTCTAACGAAATTGAACAAGGTTAGATATCTAAATTAAAAAGACAAAATAAAAATTATGAATATTTGAGAGGTTTTCTTTTAACATTTGGAATCTCTTAAATTATATAAAGCGAATCCAATAAGAAAAGTCATCCATCAATTGTGAATAGTAGTGAGATATCTTGGAGAAGATCTTTGAAATTTATTAAAAACACATGGTTACTGTTCATCTACTACCGGTTACTGCCAGTTGCTGTGGTAATTTTATCAATACAACTCTATATTCAATATTTGTTGTATTATTTAGTTTTTTCTTTTTGTGACATGGAAATTATGACCATATCGTGACATGTACAGTTGTCATACAATTGCTTTTCACAGAAGAGCACACCTAAATTATGATTAATGAAGTATTTTTACAAAATACATAATAGTCCAATTCCAAAATCAACATTTGCTGTTCTTGTTTAAGAAAGGGTTTTTTGTAAAAGAATTTGAATTAAATTTGTTTATTTTTCGAAATTGATTCAAAATTTCTACATATATTCAAACTACTCATTAGTAGGTTTAATTTTAATTACATACTTAAAAATGAAATTCAAAATAAGACAAACGCAAAATTATTCACTGGATAGTCAGAAATAATTTTTTCAATTCGGTAAATAAGGAAATATTTGTTTTTTTTTTAATTCACAAATTTAATTCTTCCTTCAAAATTACGAATTACTGTGAACTTCTTTGGCCAGATTGATTTTATTTATATCATCGTAGAATTCAAAAAATAATTTTGTTTCTGGCTAAAATTGCTGAGTATTGTAATAAATTGAATTCTCATCTTCTTGTCAACTAGTTTTTATAATAATGTATACGTCTTCTTCAATAACACAGAGCTGGAAATTTTCTATTTCAGAGTTTATTTTCTTAAAATTATTTCGCAATTGACACAGGTATGAAACACCGTTATGTATTTTCACCTTCTTTCAACTTTTGACAAAAAATATTTTGTTACATATTCGACTTGCTGATGAATTGAGAAAAACAGAAACGTCGAATTAATCAAATACAAAAGCACTCTTATTCATAATTAAATACAATGAAAGGTTATGAATATGGCGAAATTTAATACATGTTTATTTTCGTTCTAAATTGACAATACAATTCGTAAAAAATATGTACATTATCTTGTAGAAAACCCCTTTTCAAATAAACTGAACTAATTAACGGCCAAAATAAAAATTCTATGTGCCTTATTTAGATATTATGAAAAATCAATTAAACAAATTTTAGAGTATTTTCAAGTCACTATCATTATCAGGGTTCTTCAGATTCAGAAAGATTCCGAAAATTTTCCGAATACCCACAATTTGACTTCAGGTATAAAAAAAATTTATTATTGTATAGAAACCCTACATTATGTAATCAAATGTCAATCCTGTTCTTGAGATAAATTTTATAATATCTAAGCTAGCTATCTCCCTAGTAGGTTTTACATCATTATTGATGATTCATTAATCTTTGATATCATTATCAAATGCTTGAAGAACGATAGATAGGTCCAGGGAATATCCAAGTTACCCTTAGAAATGGTTTTTGCGAAGAAGAAGGTATCAGATCTCTAGAATTTTAATTTGAATCATTATTTCAACACAAACAAAATGATTTTTAAGTTTATCGATAATTAATACTTGTTTTAATAATTTTATTTTCGGTACGGGATCCGAACTCTATAGAAAGGTATCTAAAGTCGCTAATTTACATTTTATACATAATTTTGGACTATTCATCTATTGAAAGTTGATAGATTTAGTTAAATCTGAAGATAAACTTTGTGACAGTATTTTTTTGATTTTTATACCAGATGACTTGCCGAACGGATATAAGCTATTGATAAAATATATTGCATATTAATTTGTCCATTCAAGGAAAAAATTCAATTTCAAGCCCGGAAGTGACACAGTAAAAAATATTAGCAACTGCAGTGTATAATAATAGTATGTTGAGACAAGTTCAATCTATGCTTCAAGAATTGCAATATTGAAATATATATAAAACATAGCCGAGCTTTATATTTTGTTAACTGTATAGAGAAAAAATACAACCAATACTTTATGTTTCAATACAGCGTAAACCAACTCCAAATTGTTTTTTTTGGCTTCAGGAAACAGGTGTCTGATTTCTACAATTAATCCTAAAAACATATTACTGAAACATAATCCACCCTGAATTGTCTATCGTGTGTGTAGCCGGTGAATTTATCCTCGGGTATTGTTTCTCGTATGAAACAATTCACTTTGGTTGAATGATTCATCTTTATCATGAGACTTGAATCATAAACACGTTTGAATTCACGCGTAAAATTAATTTCGTTAACTCCAATTCAACGCTTAAATCGTCGGCTTTTTAGATTTACCCTAGACACATATCGATAGACACATGAATATGCAAAATAGTAGGTTTATCTTTGCACGGTTTGCTCATCGGGATTATTATCATGATAAAAAATTATGATTGTCTGACATTGACTCTGCAATCTTGTCGCAAAACATAAAGATTTTATCCAATCGGAGGTTTTTATCTCACCTCTTAACCCTTTCGTGATATTCGATATTTTTTTGCTAGAACGAAATCTTATATTGAGATATAAAAATAAAATAATGTATAAAAAATAAATGCAAGTAAATCTAATCAATAGAATGAAATAGTTCTGGTTCTTGTGGTTTTATTAAATTTTATAGTGTCTGAAAGCAATTCATTAATCATCTGCTATTATTAATTAATGGACATAAGAATAGAAGAAGAGATTTAGAATAATCCAGGTTATCTGATCTGATGTGAGACATGACTAATTTAAGATCAGTCAGGTTCTCACAATCAGATAATTTGTATTTTGAGAATATATTATTAAAGCAAGTTAAAAAAATTAGATTAATATTTTAATATCATATGTAAAAACTATATAACACTTGTAAGTAATTTATGAAAATAATTTATTCGATTAGGTAGGAAAGAGTATTGTGTCTTAACGTGTGATCACTGCTCAGACATTTAATTATGGAATAAATGAAGCTTAAATATCCGAAGCTTTAAATTTTTTGTAGGACCAATCAAAAGCTCTCAAACAAGGCCTTATACCGAAATTAAGACCCTTTTGAAATAGAGATAAAAAGAGATAATCAAGTAAAATAAATTTTTTTCATGTTATCAAAAATGTTTAAAAAATAATAATACCATTTTGATCGCCTAATAACTTATTACGCAGGTCTCAACGAGATATCACATAATCTGTTTAATAATTCATCCTAAACAAACTTTGATAAAATAACCAAGATTACTAAATTTTATTTTTCGTCTATTTACTATTAGATAGGAAATTCATTAGAAATTAACTTTTTAATAAAAAGTTTTTATATTAATTATGAGTATTTTTCTCGATTGGTTTTCTTATCATCAGGGTTAATAAGCGATCAAGGCTTAATCTTGAGCTGAATAAAAAATTCATGTTTCTCCAATAACGACATAATAATAATAGTTTTATTAAAGAGTAGACATGTATCTGTAAATGATTCTTCATGTTATTCTTGGGCTCAATTTTGAATTTATCTAAGCTTAGTTTTTTGATTGATCAATTGAGATTTTTAAATATATTTTTAGATTTATTAAATATTGCTAGCTTTTTTAGGTTGCCAATTTCTGGAATACTTATAGCGTAATCCTTGACGTTGAGAGCTTACTATAGGTTTTAAAGCTTTCCAAGTCTAAGAGAGTTGTTGGAAGAGTTTAGTTCAAGATGGTAGTCGTAAAAATCGTTTTTGTGCAGATCGAAGAATTATATTTTATTATTTTAAACCTTTTTTAATGAATTTTGCCTAATCTTTAATAATTATTATAATCTGATAACAAGGTGGAGCCTTTAAAAAAATAAAACTCATTAATTATAACGTGTTCATAAATACATTTGATTGATTGTGTGGCATTTATGCTCTAATAATTTCTTTGCTTACTGAAGTATATTGAGCAGCACCTTTAGATTACCGTCTTGTTGCTAGACTCAGTGAGTGGAATGTCTAATTTTAGTCTAGATTCAATAATAATAATTATTATAATAAATGATTCAAGATTATCTTGATTTTGGTTTGATGATTGAAATAAAAAACAGTTTCTTTTATGATAAATCAAGTGATACAAAATTAATTTAACCCTTAATGTCTCACTAGGTTATTTCTATCACATTTTAGCGATTCATCTAAGGCTCAGAAAATACTTCATTTACCACTCATTCGATAGGAAATCTATTTATATCCTGAAATTCGCAAAGATCTCAGCTAACTATTATCAAGTAATCATACCTATAGAATGAGGTCATTCATGATAGAATTGGAATTTACAATCGCTATCTGCTAAATTTATTTTCATGAAAAATATGCTCATGGCACCAAAATCCTATTTTTTTTGAACTTTGAACTCAAAATTTTTATTGATTTGATAGTGGGATTGTGGCCAAAAGATGTTTTTTTAGGATCACAATGAGAGAAAGATATCAAATATGATCAATCTGTTCTAATGCATAAAATTGTTTTTTTTGGCTTCAGGAAACAGGTGTCTGATCCCTCATGATCGTTTGGGAGCTGAATTTCAATTTTTGATCAAATTCACTACTTGATGATCAATGAAATTCCGATAAATCGCGATCCCTCGAAAATAGTGGATCTTTCAAAAGTTTATCAGAAAATATGCCTTTTTTAAACTTCATTTTGTATTCAAGTGCTCAATGAAAAAAATCAGATTCCCAGCTTCACTAGTCATAAAATTTCTAACAAAAAAAAAAATTCTCTAGAACTTGAAATGTGATAACAAGATGAATTTTTAATTATTCTTCTGAATTATAAATTATCTCCTGAATTCTCTTTTGGGAATAGAGAGACATGACATTTTCTCAAAAATAAATGATACTCCTTCCTCTTCACCTAAGGGAACCAACTAATTTAATTTTAAATGTAAATCCCTCTCAGTTGGGATTCATTCCCCTTAAAAATGATGATTTTGAAATGTTCAATCATTAAAAAACGAGTAAAAGTGGGCCAGGTGACCACAAATGTGTAAATGGATACATTACATATACCCTAATTAGGACTATTCTTTATTGCGCATTAGTAAATGGCGCATATGTGGCCTTGGTCCGATAAAGAATACGATATACTGGGTATACTTTTGAATGACGTTTCTCTTGTATATACATTGGATGTATTCCTTGTACATTCTATGGAAATGTTTTTCATATGGGTTACATGTTTATGTACAAGAGACAATGAGGAAGGTATATGAATGCGGGATATTTTCAGGGGAGAATTGTACAATGCACTTTCTTTAGCCTTTGAATATGTCAAATTAGTTTTTTTTCCTCAAGAGACAATATTTTTTATCAACAAATGGCTCCTGAATTACGTAAAAAGGAAAATGAAATGGATTACACTGGGGATTTTGAGATAAGAATTAACATTTGCAACATTTAAATACGACATTTGGACAACTGTGTTTTAATGGATTATTCCTTAGAATATCATTCAGTGAGATTAATCTCAAGTGAATCATTTTTATCAGTTTGCGCAAGATTCGAATCTTAAAAATTAAACAAAAGTTTAAAATTAGTTATGATGAATTTTCATTGAATGAAAATTCTCTTGAGCAGCTAAAACAGCAAATCTATTGAACATTTGACCCCTCATGCTTTGATGACAAAGAGATTAAGGGCTTTTTAACATCGATGAAATGAAAACGAATCCCTTGCGGTGAGAGGGGGGCAACTGTTCTCTAATTTAACCACCAAAACTGATTAAAAACAAAAAAAACTTTTCTAGTATTCAGGTAGAAAATAAAAATTAAAGATCAATTCTAAATTGTGTTTTTGGTTCCTTTGGATGCACAGACTTGGTTCCTCCTTATTAATATTTCTAGTTTGCCGGACGTATATGAAAATTTACGTAATAATTATCAAAAATTATGGTTTTTAAAAAAATTGATCAGTCGAAAAACTAGAATCTGTATGAGATTTATTAATCATCTAGTCGATCGACAAGAAAATGGCCATATGATTTTTTGGTTATCAGATAGGCAAAAGAGAGTAAGTTGCCGCCAATGCTAAGAGTTGTCAAATCTATTCCAGGTGTCCACAGTTTGTTCATTTCATCAGATTTTTTACGTTTCATTTTGTAAAATAATACCCGACTCGTGTTACATATTTCATAAAAGAAAAAAATCATACATGTTTTTTATGATTAATAAATTTCACAAAGTAAAAAAAAAATACTCAAGACTAGAAAATGATATTTTGAGTAGAGAGAATATCCATCCATTTAAGCTATTGGGTCTGTACTCTTTCCACCCTTCATGTCCTCTGTTTGAATGACTCAATTCAAACAATAAAATTTATATACAGACACCTGGGGTTCACTCTTTGATGATTTTCTAGCGATAAAAGAGAGTTTAAAGAATCACACACAAAAATAGAGGCAGACACCTGTAGTATGAATATCTGTCTGTATCACAATCATTACGTAATTTTTTTCGAATGTATACTATTTTTCTTTCTTGTGCGTTCTTCTTGTGTGTGTACACTATCTGTATCTGTAAGTAAAAACCAATATTCATCATCAGTCTATGCCCCTTGAGATTTATTAAGATTTCATATCCTTTCTCATACATGTACAGATGTCCATTAACGAAAATACGAAAAATTATAGTGTTTGCATAAATATTGAAGATTTCTCTCCAGGCAATATATGCAGATATGTATGTCCTCTCAATAAATTGAACATTATCTTCACATTCCAACGGGCTATGGTGAGAAAGGTGGTCAACGAAAAAAGAGAAAATTTATCCCCAAAACGCAGAATTTCAAAAAGTAAATATTTGTTTTAACAATTTTCATGATTGTTACCCGGAATAAACTTGAAAAAATACTTGAATTGAATAAGAATTGGGTAATGAAGAGATATTTTTCATCAACATTTACAGATTGTAGATTGTAATGGAAACCTTATGAGTGAACATTTTTTAATGTTTATTAAAATTAGTTTTAACGTCTCCGATTATCTCACCAAATCACAATCCGATTACACTGAAATCTTCTGAGAAAAAAATACATGGGCTGAAAAAGAAGAGAGATAAAAAAAAGATATCGACTAGGATATTGAATTCTTGATATCTGTTAGGGACATGGTTTCTCAACTCTAGCGATTAAGCTAACTCAAAATCAATCAAAAAACTCATTCATGATTTATATTTCTTCCTTGACTTTAAACCAACACGAGATCTACTATTTGCTTTGTATCCTATAATTATTTTGACAAAACTTTTTGAGTTAAAGTTAAGAAAATTTTATGAAATTAGACGTATCTAATTCTGTTACTAAATTTTTTTTGAAAATTTGGTTCAACAGGGAAATATTTTACAATTCTTTATTATTGTGTACAGTTATTACTTTTGAGTAGTCATCAAAGATTTCGTGGTTCAAAAACATTTTCAAACCCTGTCATTTATGCATCATAATTTTGAACCAAGTAGTTCTTCAGGGAGCTGTTTGGCATAAATTGACTATTAAGTTGTTCGCTTGCAACCTGATTATGTTTTCTTTCCGCTTGTATTGGTCTACTTGGAGGAAAAGAGAGGGGGAGAAAGAACAAAAAACCATTTAGAAAAAAATAGTTTGGACTCTTAATTTTTAATTTTCCTTCAAGCTATATTATCAGAAATATTACTCTAATAATTCTGATTGCTATAACAATCACTGTAATTTTTATAATCCTTATTTTTTAAGAAATACTACACCTTTCTCTCCGCTTTCTTTTCCTACAGATAGACCAATACAAGCCAGAAGACAACATAGTCAGGTAGTAAGCGAACAGCGTTGTAGTCAATTTATACATCAATTGAATTTTCCTTTAGATTTCCATTTTAGAAATCGATAATTTGAAAAATTCTACATTATGATACTACTATTTCTATTTTAAAATCTTTTTTGTACCAAAATCAGTATCTTTGAAGGAATTAATTAATTCATCATTTTAAGGAGAACACCAAATGTATCAAGATTATGATGTAACATTCATAAGAATATGACACGTAGACTCTTTTAGGGTTTTAATTACATCCGAGAATAAAAGAAAAAGGCCATCGAGCATGGAAACAAATATTTCACTTGTCATGGTACCAGTTTGAATTAAAACTCGAGTGAGCGGATATATTTAGTGAAAGAGCTCTATTCTATTTGAGAAGATGCTATGTATATAAAAACTTGAATAGTTTTATCAAGATCATTTGTTGAAAATTGTAAAAACTAATTTGGATATCAATGAAAAGTTGATAACAAAGCAAATGTTCCATTCTTCTATTTGACAGAAACGCCATAGGATATTTATTTTCTCAATTCGAAATTTATCTAATTAATATTCATTATATAAATAATCCTCGTGTATGCTTGAAAATTAGAATAGCTTATCAATAAGTTGACATCAATGTTAAATTTTGAAATGAAATACAGACACAAGGTTAGCATTAAAAAACTTTCCATCTTAAAGTACAGATCATCTTGGTTTAAACAGTGAAACTAGATTTGACCAAAGGTAAATTAAATAAAGTGTTGACTTGTATTAGCCTGCCATAAATTTACATTTATTCGTCTCTTATCAGTAGTCAGATTTCAGATAAGAGATTCTAGACACTAAGTAACCAAGCCTAGAAGCGTTGTCTCAAAACGTTGAAGACCCGGGTTCGAATCAAGGCTATGGTGTACTGACGAGTCCTAAAAGGACGAAACGTGTCTACATCTGCCACCGTCAATCGACTCTTTTATTGAAACTTTCTTGTTAGATTTCTAAAATCTTCGTTTGAGAAAACAATCCTTAAATTGTAACTACACAAAAAAGGTAGGTAAAGAAGTTTTTTCCGGAAGAAAAAATGTGTCTAGGGCTTAAAAGGTTGTAGGCTAAATTAAAATTCTAAACCTTTTTCCAAAGTCTGTTCCAAAAGTTTCGATACTGAGGTAGTCAAGTATCTTCTACAGTGGGATAAGATGCTTTTACTTTTCTCAATTTTTGTTGTTTTAAAAACCATTAAAATATTTATAAAATATTTCAGATTCCGTTGTGGATCAAACCAATTTTCCTATCAAATATAAAAAAGTTTATCAGGTCAATAATGATACATAATCTCATCGTCAAGAATTTGGTATTCCCTAAAAACTATTCTTAAATGAATAAAATAGTGAAGCTATCTTAGTCATTTGGCAGGCTGTTGGAGTTGTTTCAGTTTTTGTCCACTTTATTTTGGCCATAGTCCGTTTAACTTTAGAGTTGATAAAATACACAAGAAAAATATTGGCAATTTAATACGATAACTTTATTTACTATGAAATTTATTTATTGAAAAGATGAAACATGAGAACATTTTCTTATTCAGCATGTAATTGAAGACGCCTATTTTTCTTGGCTTTCTGTTAAAAGAAATTTTCTGGGCAAATGAAAGTTTCAGGATGAAAATTTCTAGTATCTTATCACCTTGGTTATTATAACCAAACAGTGAAATTCGATATCTTTTACTCAATGGAATGAGTAGTGCTAAAAAAGGCCTATTCTAACTCAAACATTGATTAATAATCAATGATTATTTTAAACTCTGTTATAAAAATGCCTTATAAAAAGACGTGGATTGTATCATCTTAAAACGCATTCTTCTTAGAATTTGAGACAAAAAATTACCTCAAAAACATTGAATCAGGATAGAATAAACAAGACCAATTAAAGTTAATGTTTTCTTGAAATAGAAAACACCTAGTGAGACCTCGAGTTCTCAGGCAAGCAAGAGCAAAACTGTATATTTTGTATCAAAATTAGCAGCAGTCATTAATTATTTGAACCCCAGCAACTATCAGTTATTCTTATGACTTATTTATTACAATTGAAAATAATTACACGCAATAGTTTGCCAGTGCTAGGCGAGAAATCTTCCTCATTATGCCACATTTGTCATTTGCTTTTGGGAACTGTAATACACAGAGGTTAGCTATTGTTAAATGGTACAGCATACAAATAGTAATAATTAATGATAGAAAGAAAAAAAAGAATAAAAGTCTGCCTGGTAAAGGGAGAAAAACACGTAAAACAAAAGAACTTCTGGTCGCTGAGAAAGTAAAAGGCAATGTGTTCCAAATATGCCTTCTGTATGGTTAAAGGCAAAGTGCCCTCTTCCTCAAAGGTCATGACGATATTTATTAAAATGGGATATGAAATTCGATTGTGGCCGTCTTGAAGATACTCAGTTGATGCTGGCTTTCAACCCTTTTTATTACCGATCTACTAACGAGTAATTTTACGAAAATTTGTTTCTTCATTTTCTTAGAAAGAAATATGGGGTCCAGTTGTTTGAGTGTTGGACTTATAATGCTTAGGACTGTAGCGATCACAGTACAAGAATATCTATTTCCTTTACAAGACCCTGGTTCGATTCTGAGAAGTCTCAATAAAGACGAAACTTATGCTAGCTAAGGCAAGGTGTTTGAATTTTACAAATCGAATTAAAGATGATAAGAGACTATAGCAATTATAATTAGCCACTAAAAAAACTAAAATTATGCATCTGAGAATATTTGAATGCAAAAATTATGTCTATTCCAGGAATTATTGTTTAATAAACAGTGTTCATTGCGGAAGGTCGTAAATTTTAAAGAGAAACATGCAGCTTATAGTGAATCACAACTTCATGAAGAGTATTCGAGATTAAAATTTACTTCTTAATTTATTTTTAAATTCATGATTATACTCACAAGTAAATAGATAGAAGTTTTTCTTTTTTTTTTTTTCAATTTTTTGAGAAGTTTAGTTCTTATATCTGCTTGTAAGCAAACACATGCTAATCATTTTAATTATTCAAGTTCTTGTATTTAGTTGTTTATCATAGTTTTGTAGTTTGTAAAAATTTACTCTTTTCAATTCATGGATAACATGAAGGCAAAGTAATTTTAATGCCATGATACACAACATTAAAGTTTCAAGTATAATTGAGAAAATAATTTTTAACTTCCGAGAAATTTTGAATGGCGCATTTCAACAAAGAAATCAATCAGAAAATAGGTTAAAGTATGCATGAAAATTTTATTTTTCAACATTTTTTAATGAGACAAGAAAATATTCGGGAAGGGTAAGAGTTTTTTCGAATGAATAAATACAACAAAATCCCTCAAGATTACGATTCTGGTGAGTATAAACTAATTTGTAAACTAATCTTGCCAAAGTTGTTTGTGTTTTGATCAAGGCTCGCCCATATCAGAGTAATTTCATATTTGAAATAAAAATTTTATCTGACTAAAATAAAAACATTGAATAGCGAGTAAACTTATTGCTCTATTGGTTGAAATTTCGTTAGACTGATGAAACCGTATTTTATTTTGTGATAAATAATATCTTTGTGATGTTTCGAAAATTTTGAATCGAAATCATTCTACCAAGCCTTGCTTTGTGTTTAACCCTTTCGATGCCGTTTGAAAACCAATAAAGATAGCTTTCTAATTCTTTTTGCATCTTTCTTGGAATTTTTTTTTGATAAAATTTAGAAAAACGAAATTTTCTTCCAACTTCTTCCACTAGATATTTTAATGGATATATATGTCCAAACGGCCCTTAAGGGTAACAATTTTTAACTGTTTAATTTTTATATGAAATCAACAAAAATATACCGAATAAACAGCATTTTTTCAAGAGTGAGCTATTACAAAGCAGCTTTCTTCATTTGAAATACAATAAAACATGTTACAAGTTATACAATAGGTAGATATCTTTCTTTTGCAGATTGAACAGCCTTTGCGTGA
>SSNU01000186.1:60565-89629 GCA_012064415.1 Gyrodactylus bullatarudis
AAAAAAATTTTCAATAAATCAAAAAAAATTCTCTAAATAAATCTTCAATTTTGAAATAGAAAAAAATGGAACATAGTTAAAAAAACACATCATTAGAATGTTAAAAAGTTCATGATTAAGTGAAAAAAAAATCAAGTTTAAAATAGATAGACATATATGTCCATCGGCACCGAAAGGGTTAAAAGATGAAAATATTTCGGAAATTTTGTAATCATTCAGAAACCGTAATCATATAAGGATTTAACTCGGCAAGACATGGTGCAATGATTTTTATCACAGAGATTATTTAAACAACATTAGTTTTGCTAAATTTCATATCAACTACGTCTGGTTTATATGAAGTTGAGAATCCAGGATTTATTTTAAGGTCCACTTTAACTATAGCTATAGAGAAAGAAGAAAAATAGAATTTTTAGAGAAAAAAAATTTACTGTCAAATACTATTTTTTACTTGGAATCTCTTGAATTTTCATCAAAGTACTATTTTCTTCTTATTTTTCAGTTTATGAGATACTGATTTTTTATTCTATTTGGTACAATTTTTTAGGCCCTAGGTACCTAGATAACTTATCACTAGAGCCTCAAAAAGTATTATAACCCTCTGTTATGAGAACCATTTAAAACTTTTCTCTGAATCCTAGTAGGCCATGGAAGTTTGAGCAAATTGACCACGTTTTTTTGGATGCACAGACTTGGTTTCTCTTTGAGAATGATGAAAGCTTCGGCGGCTTTGAGCATGTGAAAAATATGTAATAGAGCACATGCAGAGCAGAAAACTTTATAAAGTTGGTTGATATGAAGTTGGGAATCTATGATTTTTACAGAAATCTCGATATTTTCATCCAGAATTCGAATTTGTTAAAGATTTTCTGGAATCCTACTCATGCTACTCACTTTTACCATTAGAAGAAAAAAATCTGAAAAAAAATTATTTTTATGAAAAATATGGTCAAATTCCCATTTGGCGCCAAAATCCCATTTTTTTGAACTGAAAATTTTTGTTGATTTGAAAGTGTGAGGCTGATCGAAAGAGTTTTTTTTCAGGATTAAGATTAGACATGAAAGCTGACTAGCACTGTCAAGTTATCGACAGTTACTCCATTTTCTAGATATTTTGAATTATCGGAATTTCATTGATTTTTAAGTAGTGAAAATGATCGAAAAAAAGAAATTCCGCTCCCAGAGGATAATTAGGTTAAGCATTCGATCAGATTCCGTTGAATTGATTTTCTTGTCTAATCTTAATCCTGAAAAAACTCTTTCGATCAGCCTCACACTTTCAAATCAAAAAAATTTTCAGTTCAAAGTTCGAAAAAATGAGATTTTGGCGCCAAATGGGAATTTGAAAAATGACCATATTTTTCATAAAAATAATTTTTTTTCAGATTTTTTTCTTCAAATGGTAAAAGTGGGCTGCATGAGTAGAATTCCAGAAAATATGAACATTTTTAAATTCCAACTTTGCGCCGAATTTCCATTTTCGAAATTTAGTGTCAAAGGATAAAGATTCTTTATTAAAGAATCTTTATTAAAGATTTCCTGAGATTTTGAATTTTCATCATCTTGCGTTCATTTTTAGTGGTTGAAGATTAATGAAATTTATACATAATAATGACCACTGGCAACAAAATGCCTATAAATGCTTATGGGTTTAATCGGTTTGTTTTATCACATATATAAAATTATTTTAAAAATCAGGTTTTATGAGAGAAGTAACCAAGTTTTAAGGGCTTATTTTGCCTATAAAATCACTTTGTCGATGGGTTCATATTTAACGTATTATTCGATTATGGATTAAGTATTTTTGTAGAACACGTCTTACTATCTTAAATTTTCAAGCTAGGCAATACATCTCATCGGGAAATCCATATCTGTCCATAGTCTATGCCAGATCAGGCTTGTCCATGACCAATCGAATTTCTGGAAAGTTTTTCCAAGTAGTGTTAGTACAAAAGATTGACTCATCAGTCATTTCAATATGCTAAGAGTTAATAAAGCGCCTCAGCTGTTATTAGAAAACATCCTTCAGAATTATAGAAGATAAACTTCAAGTTGTTGCTACTTACAAGCGATCACTTATCTAAATGTCTTATTTAGAGTGGGCCTCATAATCTTGGAAATATTCCTCAAATTCAACGAAAAAAGAGATTTTAAAATATCAAAGACTTTTCAACTTCATATTAACTAGGAAATTTATCTCAAATTAAGCATCCTTATAGAGATTTCTATTTAAATTTCAGAACAAAAGAATCTTATGATGTGTAAGGATATCATTTTTTGAAAACAAATATACAGTGCTATTTCGTCTATTTTTACAAAGGACTGGCTGAGTTGCAATAATTATAATTATTATAATCTGAAAAAATACTGCCCCTCCTATCCAAAAGAATGCTGGTACTATTTCTGCACAAAATTGTTGTCCCGATAATTTTTTGTACTATTTTTCTGAGTTAAGTCTCAGAGTATAGTCTTCTTCAACTAGTAAACGACCAATCAAAATTTTTGATGGATGGGTAACTAGATTCGTGTAAGCTGATAGCAGGACAAAAATTATTCCATAGAATTTAAAATTTAAACTAAAAGGATTTATTTTGTAAAATATGCGCTATAACAATTAAATGATGAAAAAATTTGATAAAAAATCAGAAATTTTGATGACACAAGATTCTAAATTTTGCAAAAATTTACTGTCAAATACTATTTTTTACTTGGAATCTCTTGAATTTTCATCAAAGTACTATTTTCTTCTTATTTTTCAGTTTATGAGATACTGATTTTTTATTCTATTTGGTACAATTTTTTAGGCCCTAGGTACCTAGATAACTTATCACTAGAGCCTCAAAAAGTATTATAACCCTCTGTTATGAGAACCATTTAAAACTTTTCTCTGAATCCTAGTAGGCCATGGAAGTTTGAGCAAATTGACCACGTTTTTTTGGATGCACAGACTTGGTTTCTCTTTGAGAATGATGAAAGCTTCGGCGGCTTTGAGCATGTGAAAAATATGTAATAGAGCACATGCAGAGCAGAAAACTTTATAAAGTTGGTTGATATGAAGTTGGGAATCTATGATTTTTACAGAAATCTCGATATTTTCATCCAGAATTCGAATTTGTTAAAGATTTTCTGGAATCCTACTCATGCTACTCACTTTTACCATTAGAAGAAAAAAATCTGAAAAAAAATTATTTTTATGAAAAATATGGTCAAATTCCCATTTGGCGCCAAAATCCCATTTTTTTGAACTGAAAATTTTTGTTGATTTGAAAGTGTGAGGCTGATCGAAAGAGTTTTTTCAGGATTAAGATTAGTGAATTAATATGAAGATGGGAATTTATGATTTTTACAAAATTCTTAATTTTTTCATCAAGAAATCGATTTTGATCAAGTTTTTTTGGAATCTAGATCACGAGGCCCTCTTTCAGTATACGGAGATAAAAAATTTAGAAAAAATGAATTTTTAGGGAAAATACGGCAAATTTGAAATCTTGAATTAGCGCCAAATTCCCATTCATTTGAACTTTGAGTTGAAATGTTTTTGATTTCAATGTGAGAGAGTGATTAAAAGTTGATTTTTAGGATCACAATTAGTCAAAGAAATCAAATATGCTGATTATGGTTTTGAGAATCACCCCATAATCGTGACAAAATCAAATTTTGATTTTTTCATCATTTTCCCTACTTGAAAGTCGATGAAATTTGATATTTAAAGATCCCAGAAATATGACGAATTTATCCAAAATTTTATGATGATCATCGGTCTTTTTGTCTTATTGTGATCCTAAAAATCAACTTTTGATCACTCTCTCAGATTGAAATCAATAAAAATTTTCAACTCAAAGTTTAAAAAAGTGAAAATTTGGTGCTACTTCAAGATTTCAAATTAGCCGTATTTTCCTTAAAAATTCATTTTTTCTAAATTTTTTCTTCTCTTTATCGTGAAAGAGGGCCTCATGATCTAGATTCCAAAATATCTTGATCAAATTCGATTTCTTGATGAAAAAATTAAGAATTTTGTAAAAATCATAAATTCCCACATCATATTAACTAGCTTTAGTATGAAAATGAGTTCGAATTTTTTTGTAATTCTGGAGGGACCAACTCTAATAGTATCTAATCAGAATTATTAGAGTAATAACTCTGATAATATAATTCTCCACTGGAAGGAAAACTAAAACTAAGATTAGAATAAAAAACATTTAGATGTAACAATTACAATCAATGTAATTTTTATAATCCTTAAAAAATTCTACACCTTTCTCTCCCCTTTCATTTTCTACAGATAGACCAATACAAGCAAGAAAACAACATAGTCAGTTAGCAGCGAACAACGTTATAGTAAATTCAAAATTTTATTCGGTTTACTCGTAAGTAGTTCTTCTAAGATATTTTTTGTAAATTCGCGATTTAAATAATACCTTAAAAAAATAATACTTTTCCAATTTTTCAGATCTTAAAAAATAATTTTTGGCTATTATTTTTTGAGGCTCTAGTTATCCCTCGAAATTCTATTTATTTTGAAATTATAAGGGTAGGATGTTTCCGTATGACTTTCTAGGCCATTCTAGATTTTCATGAACTACGCTTTATTCGTTTGCAATGTCAATAACATTGAATTATTCAAAAATCTTCAAAAATGTTCTAGTCCGAATGAAGAAAATCAAAAAGTGTGAGTGGAAAAATGTTTGATTTTCTGAAGAAGTTTAAACTATATCAGTTTAGGTTTTATTGAAAAAAAGATAATTCTAGAATTTAAGAAAGTTTCAGTACAAGAATACTGTTGTTTTCACTACAATTGAACCTAGAAATTTGAGTAGCTCTATTCTTTCTAGACTTGGACAAAAATTTTCAAAATTACTATGATCGCCCACAGACAAATCGCTGTATGATAACTTTAACCCTCATACGGATATTGGGGTCAATCTGACCCCACCAACACTTTGAAACCACGTAACTTTTTTATTTATTATTATTTTTTCATAAAATTTCGATTTATTCCAAGTTTGTTTTTTTGTTTTTCAGATATGTCATTATTTTTCATATTACTTTTAAAAAAATAAAAACTTTTTACATACGTAAACGGTTATCTGGGGTCAAACTCAAGTAAATCCTACTGGCCATCTGACAAGTTGACGATTGATGAGCAGCTCGTTTGTTTCAGAGGAAGATGTCCTTTCAAAATGTATATCCCCTCAAAACCGGGAAAATATGGAATTAAAATTTGGGCATTATGCGATTCTGAAAATCCATATTCACTAAATGCCCAGATTTTTTGTGGAAAAGAAGGTAATTCGATAGATAAAGGCCAAGGACAACGTGTTGTCAAGGAATTATCATTCAACTTTTTGAACAAGGGAAGAACGATAACAGCCGATAATTTTTTTCATTTCTTTGGAGCTTTCCGACTTTCTTAGATCTAAGAAAACTGCTTATATTAGTACTGTGAGGAAATCAAGAAAATTTTTACCTCCTAGTTTTCAGAATAAGAAAATCGAGAAATACCATCAACATTTATTCTGTACAGACAAGCATTCTTAGATATGGTCAGAAAAAGAACAAGCCAGTCCTAATTTTATCAACCTTACATCCCGATTTGAGACCGAACCCACCTCAAAATCCTGAAGTCATTTCATACTACAATTTCACAAAAGGTGGAGTAGATGTATTGGATCAATTAGTCGAAAATTATTCGTGTAGAAGAAAAACCTTACGCTGGCCCCTTACGCTTTTCTGGAACATGATAGATATTGCTGGGTACAATTCGTTTGTTCTATTCAGCTTGAAATGGCATGAGCAAATAAAAAATGTGTTTGTAATGACCATTATGTGACAGTTTGCCAGCTTTGTAATGAAAATAAATAGATTTATACTTGGGGTCAAACTGACCCCACTCATACATCTACGTTAGTTTTTTTTGAGGGTTAATACATACTTTAATATTATCACACAAAATTTTGATCCAAATACTTTTTTATGCTCCTGGATAGGCAAAATTGTGAAAATTTTCAAATTTTAAACGTTTTTAATGTATTATTTTCATAATTTTAACTTTAATTCACAATTATAATGATACAATTTTTAAAGTTTTCGTGGGTTCATTCAAGTGGTATTTTAAAAATCACACAAACAAATAAATTTAAAATAAAATTTCTCTGTATTTATCTAACGTTAGCCGTGTCGGCATTGTTGAAAAAATGTATTGAAATATAAAAAATAAGACAAAATCTAAATGGATAATCGGTTTGACATGAATATAAATCCTGTAATAAATAAATTAATATTTTGTGTTTCTTTCTTTTTTTCGATGGGTAAGATCAACTCTTCTTGGCATAGAAAGTATCAAGTTATTGATTGTTGTTTGGCTAACTTGATCTCGACCAAGAATTTCAACCTTTCTCATGATATCGTCGTTAGAATTAATCCCGGAAACCAACTACCACTTGTTCTTCAATATTCCGAAAAGATTCTCGATTGGATTCAAGTCCGCACTGTTGGCTGGGTAGCCTTGAAGAGAGGTTATCCGATTCTCTCGCATGTATTGTTGTGTCTGATAAATGTTAATAATCCAAACATACAAGTCGAAAAACATAGGGTCTGGCGTTATCCATAAAAAGTCGTAGATTACGCATCTGATAACCAATATAGGAAGAAAGGTTTATGTTCAGCAATCTTTGGAACTCGTGTTGATCCATTGTTCCATTGACTGGCGTGAAAACAGGGCGTTGTCCATAACGCATCGACACAAGAAACATCTTTTTTTGAGGAGTATTTGACTCTACCTTGTATCTGAGTATAACAACGCTTGAAATATCTTGAAACTATCACTCTTCCCCTTCCATTTACTTTAATATTTTGAAATGTTACCTCATCAATAAAGATCACGCGAAAAAGACAATGGGAAATTTAGGTAATTTCTACAGAATACAATTCTGTCTTAAAATCTATTTTAATATGATTTTCGGACGTATTTGAGAATTTACGTGAATTATTTAATCAGAAAAATTCTGTCATGGATATTCTTCTTTGTAAGGAACTGTTTGATCAAGCCATTCAATAGGTAATGACGAATTTTTTTTATTTTACTATGAAATTAATTGATAAATAAGAAGCTTACGTGTACAGAGTATGATATCTGACATCAGAATAGAAATTTTTCTGAATTTCTTTGATAGTGCTGGCATGATGCCGCTTTATGATCATGCACAACCGAACTTTTTCTCTTGCCATGAAAGCTTTTTTGCGGCCAGCTGGTTTATAATCGGCTGAAACTTGGTTTGACAGTACTCTATATACATTGTCTATAACGTTGTTCGCTTGCTGCCTGACTATGTTGTCTTCTGGCTTGTATTGGTCTGTCTGTAGAAAAAGGAGAAAAAGGGTGTAGTATTTCTTAAAGAGCAAGGATTATAAAAATTATAGTGATTGTTATAATAATCAGAATTATTAGAGTAATAACTCTGATAATATAATTCATCACTTGAAGGAAAATTAAAATAAAGATTAGAATAAAAAACATTTAGATTACCCTGATAAAAACAGTCAGGACTCACACTTGCTCTTTAAGAAATACTACACCCTTTTCTCCTTTTTCTACAGACAGACCAATACAAGCCAGAAGACAACATAGTCAGGCAGCAAGCGAACAACGTTATAGACAATCTATGCCGAACAGCTCCCTGAAGAACTACTTGGTTCAAAATTATGACTCTATATACAGTCGATTTGGAAGTACGCATCTCCCTTGCTATCTCTGAGACTTTCATATTTCTAGACTTCAAAAATTTGATGATCCGGTGTTGCTCAGATGCCCATGATTATTTATATTTTGAATAAATGTAAAAAACAAATAAATTATTTTCGAGTTCTTATCGTTTGTTCAAAAAAAATATAAACCGAATTTACGAACCTCAAACTTTGATGGAAAATGATGATAGTCTGATTGAGTAAACTAAGGTAATTTGAGATTAAATCATTGTGAATCGAAATTTTAGTGCCTTAAAATTATGTTAATAATCCAAATGAATGGTCCTTAGCGTTTGGTCTGATTATAGGCTCTTTTTGTCGTGCTATCATCTCGCTAAAATGAAATTTTGTTGAAGAAAATACACTCTATAATGCAATTCAGCGTCTACACAAACCATGGGGGGTGGCGATAACTTTTGAATTTTACTTGGATGAAATTGTGAGTACATTCCCATCTTCATATTAACTTGCTTTATATTAGATATCGACCAGGCGATTGTATATTTGAAATCTACGACTATCGTTTTATGATAGAAATTTATTTAGAACGCCTTTTTTAGAAAGGCTTCAAAATAACGTTCTAAATATTTAAAAATTAATATTTAATTATTCTGCATTTTCAAAAATTCATCATTCTTTAAGTAACTCTGGTTGGCATTCGTGAAACGCTATCTTTACATAATTTTGTAGCTTAACAAATTTCCTTTCTAATATTAATATTATGATAAATAAACTATTTAGTTTGAATGATTAGTAAGTTATTTTTTGCTTGTGAAAGAAATCATATAAATTCCCCATTAGAATTCAAATTGTATTGTAAAGAGTTACTATCGAGAGAGTAGCAATTCTGCAATCTAACTAGCCCTTTTCGCGAGTTTTTTGCGATTTCTAACAAAATTTTGCGATTTTTTTTACTACCCTACAGGGGGAGTCATGATAAAATCAAAATTGAGGTAAATTCCAAATTTCCCAAATTTTAAATATTGATTTTCGCTAAAACCGTTATTAACCCTCGAACGACATTTGGGGTATTTTATACCCAATATGTATTGAAACCCCCATAATAGATTGGGTCCCTATTTTTTTAAACGGTAAAAATTAAAAAATCAAATTCATTTCTTGACTAAACGGATAGCGTAGATTAAGAATTTCTAGGTTCTTGTAAGTCTTTCATCGTAGCTTTTAGCACTTTGACTTTAACTAATCGTAACCGTACTTATAAGTAAGGATATGGAAAACAAAAATATATAATTATAATTCAAATCAACTAACCGGCCCATAATAGGTATTCTCATGTATTCTTTTTCATTTCATAATTTTTTTACGCTTTCCTGCTTTTCATGTGTTTTTTTGAAAGTTATTCAAGAGATTTTTCTTAAAGATTGAATTAAATTTTGATTATGAAGATAACAGAATTCATCTCAATTTTAACCAAGTTGCTGGGTTAAAAATGAGATTTTACTGATTTGAAAATCCCAAAGACCAAATTTCTTCGAGAAAAAATTTCTTTCTGGGGGTGAAGTCCATATATTGAAGTTAAAAATAAATCCCTCCATTTCCATAAATTTAATGTAACTACTTACAAGTACTTAATTTGTAGAAAAATATTTTCTACGAAAATGTTGACAAATTATATTTAAAAAATTTATTAGAACTCTTTACGCTTATTGTTATTATTTATTTTATTTTGATTTCATCAGTGATCTCGAAATTATGATTCATAAGTTATGGAAGGTAGAATCAGAATGTCTTAAATTCAAGTATAAAATTTAATTTATTAAAATATTATTAATTTACAAACGCAATTTCGAATTCAGATTTAATATCTTCGATTGAAGAACATTTCTTAAATATTTCTGAAATCTTTTTAAAATTTTCTTTTTTAGGGTTTCTGGGAATTATTTTTCTGGTGCTTGCAATAACTTTTATCATCAAGTTTTGGGTTGACCTATTGCAAAAGGTCCGGCTAGCCAACGTTGATATTTGGATGAACCTCTCAACAGCATGTGTGTTGGAATGAAACTCATCAAATCTTATTCGTGCCAGGCCATAAATATTGCATCCTTTTATGAGTGCCGGAAATCCAAATTTTTCTTTGGTGAAATCGACCAATTCCCAATAATTTCGAGCATTTAAATTTATTGTTTCTGGCCTTTTGTAACCCCTTATAGTATCAACAGGCGTCTGACATATGGATCTTCGTCTCCCACCATCGTTATTAAAATAGTTTCAGGATGGGCCATCCATGAATTTTTTGTTAAAGATTTCAAGGCAACCCTTTTGCAATCTTCATGTTCAAATTGCATAATTGACTTTAATGTGTTGAAGTAACCCTTGAAGCATCAGAAATAGAGTTTATTTTTGCATCGAACCAGGCAGGAAGGTAAACTTTCATAATAAAATTTTGAGATGGATCTGAACTTGAGACATAAAGCCTTAAGATTCGACTAGCTGTAGTAATCAATCTGGCAAGATGCATCTTTCCAGGCTCGTTATTGATAATGAAATTTTTTAGACGATCATGAGCAAATTCAAAACCAGTCGAAATCAATCCACCCACAGATCAGAAGTACTTTTGATCAGAACATACTTTCTTTAGAATTACGTTTTTTATAGATTTTTGTATCATTCTTTCTTGAGTCGAATTCCATAAATGTAATATTTGTGGGCTGCTGCAATTCATATTCTTCTTCAAAAAGTAACTTTGATCTTTTAATAAATCCTGGGGAAATATAGGTATCGTCATTGAAAATACCAAGAGAACATGTGTGAAGATTTAAGAGATTGCTGGCAATTCTGGGGGATATTCCACTAGCAATTAATATTTCAATGATAAAAGCAAGTAGGAACTTTTTTTCTCTTAGATTTGTTGAATTTCTATAGCTATTGATGTCCTCTTCATCTTCATCATCATTATCAGAATCAAAATATTGAGTATTATAACTTCTTCTCCTTTTCGGATTAACATTTGGAGTAACATCACTTACATAATTGGGATCAGCAGAAGAAAAAACAGAGGGGATAGAGAATTCTGGAGATTCTCGTTTGAGATTTGAGTTTATTTCGTGACGTAAATCATCTAATGAAAGTAGACTGTTACCAGGTATTTTTTCTCTTATAAATTGAACCATATCATCATGATTGCTTGCTCGATTTTCAATATCACAAGTTTCATTGAAAGCACATCGACATTTTACTATATAAAATAAATCCGAGTTATTACGACCAAGTTTATATTTGCTTTGTCTCAATGATTTTCGCTTTATAATCAGCTCTTGGAATTTCTGCTCAATTCTTTGCCGTGTTAGAATAGGTATTCCGAATCTTGAATACATTTCTTTTACTTTAGTGAGAGTCTTATCCCGACTATTTCGTCTTATCGTCACATTATTAGAATCTCCCTGATGAAAGTAGTAATCATCGATGACTTGCTTGTTAGTTGGTAGGCATAAATGTGTTAAAACACGTGGTGAATAGAAAGAATTCATCATAAATCGTTTTGGAAGGCAAACAAATTTATAATTAAATGAACAGGCAGAAAAAAAAAATTTTATTATTTATTAAACATCATCATTAAACAACTATACAAATTAGTCTTTTACTAATTTATAATATAATGTACATAAAAAACGTTTTAAATTCTTTTCGAATGAAATCCTCTAAAAAACATTCAATACATTGTTAACATCCCTAAAAGTTAATTAGAAACCCCTAGTGTTATACAAAATAAGAATTGTCTTTGAAAATTCTATATAATGGATACCCTGCAAAAAAATACTATTTTTTTTCGTTTATACCTAATGATTATCGAGATTTTATTCTACGATAATTTAATCTTTGGCCGGCAATTTTTAAGCTATTAATGTGAAAAAATACACATTTTATATACAAATATTTTGAAATTCATATGATAATTTCAAAATTTCACAAATTCATATAAGCTAGAATGCTTTTCTTCAGATTTTGTTGTTAAAGGGAATAATTTCATTCAGAGTTTTTAATATGCATAGGGAGTTTTCCATTTAGCCTATTCATGAGTAACATCATGTTATAAATACCTTAAAACTCTCAAAAGCTACAGGAACCATACTGGAAATAAACCAAGTTTTCTTAATTTACGTATTCCATTTAGTATGAAAGAGGAATCCAGTCTACCCAATAAGAAAAACATGTCGTGCGATAGGATTAAATTCTGCAGCGATCTATATGACATGCGTAGGGGTGGAGTATGTTCAGTTTTTTTTAACTGACAATTAATAAAAAAACTGCCAGATTTTCTGTGTTTTTTGTGAAAAATAATATAAATCTTTTATGAGCTTTCTGAATCTGCGATTGGTTTCTCGTTATCTGATCTCAAACAGGTTCAAAAGTTGAATTTTTGAAATGTGATTTTTTTTCAAAAATGTTTCCATTTTCAATTTTAAAAGAGTCAAATTTTAAGTTAAGCTTAATCCAAAAATGAACTTACTCAATGGTAATTTACAAAAACAAATAATTATTGAAACATCTGGAAATAGGTTGATCATTTTCCAATTGAATCTATTTCTGGGCTTATTTCATTATAGGATTGAAAAAAATTGAGAAAATTTTGGTTTTTTGTAAAATTGGTAAATCATCATTGTCATATTAACCAACTTCAGAACATTCTAGAACTGTATTAAATTAATTATAATTAATTCAGTGCAGAACTAGGAGAGTGAGTGCTTCTTGGCGAAAAATTCCAACATAATTTTCAAGTGTTGGAATCATTTTTGCGTACGTTGTGAATAAAACAAACTTTTTTGGAAATTTTAAAAAGTGCAATAAAGACGAGAATGTAAGGAATTATCAAAGACCTGAATGACTTTTGCAGAAACAAAGAGGAAAAAGATGCGTAAATTAATAAATATAAAGAATATATGATAATTTCCTTAGTTTCACAAAAGATATTAAAGAGTAAACTGCACAAAAAACAAAAACTGATGATTTAGACTCAAGAAAGCCTATCAGTAATTCTGATTTTCTTTATTTTGTATTCAAATGAATTGAAATTTAATTATAATTATTTTGATTTTAGCCAGACTAGAAAAAACAATCCAGTAAGCACTTTGGGATTATATCCGTAATTTTTGAGAAAATTAAAGATAGTTTAAATTAAGCTTCGAAAAAGCTTAAAATTTAAATTCCATTGGTTTCCAAAGTTTGTTCTTCTTTCAAGAACAGGGTTTAGAATTATGGCTTGAGATAGTTACATGTCTCATAAAAAACCTAATTGATATGAAGATGAGAATTTACCATTTTTACCTAAAAGTCAATATTTTCCCGGACAGTTAAGAAAAGTGAATTTTTCGAAAGTTTTGAAAGTTTTCTGGAAAAAAAGTAAGAATTCATCATTCTGACAAAATAACACGGGTGGAGGTGGGATTCTGATGTTTTTTTCCTAAAATTATGAAATTCTGATGTAAAATTTCACGCTTATATAATAATTATTATACATGAATCTGGGTTTTAGAATTGGATGTCATTTCAATAGAATCTATGCAATTTAATTCGAAAATTATAATCTTTTCTTCCAAAAGAATGCCATTGTCGAACAGTAAGTTAAAAGAGTAAAAATGGTTCTCACAAATTTTGACATCATCTTTAGAATGGAAGAATACTCTCCGTAAGGTTCTCCCAAATGATGATTTAAGAGTTGAGGCTAAATGCGACTATGGAGGCATCAAAAAGCAGATTTCACCTATAGTTAAATTTCACGTGGCAAACTATTTGGCGTGCTTGGTGAATATCTGGACCGAGATCAATTTCAGTCCGCTAATTTGACTCACCTGGAAACCCGATGAAACTTTGGTGCCCCTAAAGTGTAGTATTTAGCCAGAACTGACTATGGTTTATGCCTTGTGAATAACAATCTTTTACTAGATTATACGAGAGACTGGTGTAAGCAATATTTTATTTTATAAAACGTTGGTTTATCAGGATCAAAATTAGACAAGAAAGCCGAAAGTTTTCGTTAAAATTTCGACAGATACACCATTTTTGAGGAAATTATGGAAATTTTCGAGTTCTCAATGAAAAAATGAGATTTTGTAAAAATTATATATTTCCAAGTTCACGTCAATCAGCTCAAGTTTAGCTAATCTGAAAACTTATAGGTGATAAGTTCGAAAAAATAGTAACGAAACTTCACAATTGTAGGTTCCGTGCATAAAGTAATTTGAATTTCTAAATTGATTTTGAACAGAAACAAATAAATAAGCTAATACGAAAATGGGCATTTATGGCTTTTAAAAAACTGTCTTTCAGCGAATTTGATTAAGTTTTTTAGGGATCACGAAATCCACCATTTGAATGAAAATAATTTTGATTAGGATTTTCGAGGGCAAGATCTAAGGAATCGTATTGATAGAGAGTGATATTTTGAATAATCTGAGGGAATAGTAGAGGTAATTCTTGAAAATTTTTAGAGACAAAGGAGAAGCTCTTGAGTAAGGTGTTTTAGAATTCCTAAATGATTAAAATATTAGGATTCCATTGTAAGCTTATCAAACATAAATTATTTGAAAATAAATTCAGACCAAAGTGAGAATGATTTTGAAAGGATGTTTGTTAAACCTAATCGAAAATAGCTCAATGGACGAGATTGAAGAGGGAATGTTAGTTGATTTTAAAAACGTTTTATTACCTGGATTAGTGATAAAAACTTGCCAAAGTAATTTGAAATCTTTTTTTAAACTATGCTTATTTATTCTTAGATGTCATAAAATGGCGAAGTAGGAAAAAGTCTTTGGTTTTTATTTAAATTCTAGGAAATATTTCAAAATTGCGTATGCTCAAAATTTTATTTTATTTTTCAAATTAATTTCTTAGAGGGGATGAAGAAAAACAGTATTTAAAGGAAAAAATTACTTTTAACTATGCTCAGTTGGCGATATAAAAAGTAAGTTTGCTTTATTTTGATTTTACACTCAGGTTGAATGAGGATTTGGAGTAAGCAAGTCTTGAGAAAATTATTTTACCAATCAGAAAACTTGAAGAGTAATCAAAGTTCCTATTAATTCAATAAATTCGAGAAATTATCCCATTTTTTTCCAGTGAGAATCTCAACGAAGACCAAAAAACGTAAATTCAATTTTATTCAAAACTATATTTTAATAGGGTCTCAACTAAATAGGAGCAATCAATCTAATGGGTCAAAATTTAACTTACACAATGTGTGTATTGCACATGCAACATTTCATAACAAAAGGAATCAAGCATGCCAAATTCTTTGTTAATTTCTTGATTTTGATTGAATTATCATCTTTTTGAAGACTAATTTTAAAAATTCAACAATATAACCTATCAAATATGATTCTAAATTTAATGACCTTAAAACAAAAATATGCAGATTTACAAGCTTATAACTTTGATTTGGATGACGATTTTGATAAAATTTCCTTGATCCTTGGGAAAAACAGTCCTTTAGAAACAAATATACATTCTAAGACTTTTTGAGGCCATAAGGATTAACAATCTTTGGCTTCTATTCAAGCTTTTTATCAATTTATCAGTGACCTGGCGATTGTATTTTGATATGTCTCATGTTGGATGAAGGTTAGGTCTAAATTTGTAGGAAACATCGGAAATGGAACAGATTGAGGGCTTTCGAGATCTTTATTGGTTTGGCACATTCTATATAAAAGGACATTCTGATAAATGTTGACTGGTTACTTTATGAGTCTAATAATATTCAAAAGTTTTCAATTAAATTAGACTATTAAAACGAGAATTAATATTATTTGGGTACATGAATTATTCGCTTTCTTTCAAGCTATCGTATATTCTACATGCAGAATCGATTTTGCGCGCGAAAACCAACTCTAAATACACGAAGATATAATTTTGATGGTTTAAGCATTATTATCAGAATTCACTCAGATAATAGAATTTCATTTACCTCTATTAAACATTATAGAAACATGAAAGTTGACCTGTAAGAAAGAAAAATATTCTTTACATCAAATAAAATACAATTGAGATGAAATTTCAAAATTTAGAGTATAGAATTTGGACCCAATTATAACCTACGAATGCTGCCAAAATAAAGAGAAATCGAGAAGCATTGCTTTCAGTAGATTTCAAAAAAGAAATCATAAAATCCCATCTTTGACTAGATATATTACGAATAAGTAATTCACGTAGTTTTTCAAGAGTGTATCTAGTATTATTATAAACTCAAGAAACTCATTTATTTTCAAACAAAATCTTCTATAGTTACAGAAGAATTATTGCGTAAGATGAATATCAAAATTACTCGATTGAAATTTAGAATCCATGGAAATTTCGAGTACATGAACCACATAAAAGATTTCTTTAAAAAGCCTACAGGAGGAGAATTCAAGAATAGTAAGTAAAACATGATTTTGTATTTATGCCTCTTTTTCAGTAAGCTTAATCAAAAAGAGTGAGAGTTTTTTTCTCAAATGTTTCTGATCATTCATTATCATTTACTAGTATGTTGAATTGCATTCAGGTTTTCTTTAAAGAATTACAAATGACCTTTTTGATTTCTGTTCTTTTATGTGCCATCTAGGCTTGACTTGTCAGTAAAGTGAAATATTCATAGATCAAGTACATTTACTAGACTGGGTTTGACTACTCCACAGGGTGCTACTTATAAATTATAAGTTATAATATCAAGTATTATTTATAGTTATAAGTTATAACTTATAACAAAAATGTTATTATTTAAAAATCTTGTTCTAGGTGAGAAATAGATTAGTTTCCACATTGATGTAATCACTAGGGCCTCAAGTTTCAGAACGCTAAAATCATTTTTTAAGACCTTCTCAACGTTAGGTCTTAAATTAAGACCTAAATTTATTAAAATATAACTTATTATGATAGTCAAATCCATCCACTTTACAGTCCTTCTCGATGCAATGATTCATTTTGACAGGGAATACTCACTGACGATCAATGTGTACACTCGATTTTCCATATTGACGATCAGTGCATAGACTGACGATTGTGACCCTCAAAGTGGAAACACAGTGTACACATTGATAGATTTGGTCATCAGTGTATACACTGAGGGGAGTTTCCACGTTGGTTGTAATAACTATACTGTAAAAACCAAGTTTTTAATGAGATCCTATTTCTGCGGACTGAAGAATCTTTATTATCTAATTTATAAGCTAGTAAAAAACAGTCCTAACATGTAAGGCAGGCATAGAGGCGATTCGTGAGATTCCCCAGTATACTGTAGCTGAGAATCGAGCCAGGATCGGGAGCATTGAAAGTCCAAAACTTAAATAGTTAACTCCACGTGTCTATAATCTGATAACACAGGGGGTCATGAAAAATTCAAAATTTCGGTAAAAAGTAAAATAAAACTGATTCTGGTGTAAAATTTTGCGCTGATCCCGAATCTGTGCTCAGATCTGTAAAATTCACTATAATTTCTGAGATAATTGGAAAAAACGATATTTCCCAAAATTCCAAATTTCCCAAATTTTTAAAATTAATTTTCGCAAAAACCGTAAATGTTATTGTATTAATTGTTTCGCAATTAGATGAGAAATTAAATTCTGCGTCTATTGATATGACTTTTGTAGGGGTGGAGTTTTATCGGCTTTCGGAAATTAACGCCAAATAAAGGTAATGTTCGAATTTTTGGGTTTTTTTGTTGAATTTTCACCATGTTTTAGAGAACAAATAGACTTTCCGAAGAGATTTTTAAAAATTTTAAAAGGCTATCAGGATCAAAATTTTGTGAGCTTTCCGAATCTGCCATTGGTTTTTGGTTATCTAATTTAGAAGAGGTGTAAAAACCGCATTTTTGAAATCTGTTTTTAGACAGAGTTTTTCCGTTTTTACGTTTTAAGCTCCCATTATAAGCAAAGCTTGCTTCAAAATCTAGTAGAAAAAAATTCCTTGCTTTCTGAGATAAACTAACTAAACACTTGTTAAAAACTATTCCTTCAACTTATTTGTATTGCAAGAAAAATTACAAAAATACATTTCTAACTCTAAAGTTTTTTCATTTAAGGCAATCAAAAACTCACCTAACTTTCCAGGAATTGGCGATAAATCCAAATGACCAAGTTCATCTTCTTTAATATTAAAAGACCTTCAAAATGAGGGGCTGGGTGTCTTATAAGAATGTTATTTGCATGATTTATTACTGACTAAAGTTCATCCTTTCTCAGGCACAAGGTACTAATCAACATTGACGAATAGAAATGACTCACATGATCAATACTATGTCTTCTGTGATTGGTTCAGTATGATTTAATACTTATCTTTCAGTATCTGACTTTTCGACTGCTCAAGTAAAAGAAATAGTGAAGTTTGACAATTATGAGCCTACAATGCCGATTGTCCAAGGATGAGGTCGAACTTTTATTTCAACCTGCTATAAACATCTATTCTGTTAATGTTTATTTTATAAAAGTGATTAATTTTGATTTAATAAAATGTATAATTTCAAAGAAAAAAAAATACCTGAAAATATTTTTCAAGATCAAAAACATGAAAAATTTACAATTTTTATGAAAATACAAGAAGAATCTTAAATAATCAACATAATCTAAAAACAACATCGAGATAATTCCAAAACATTGAGGATTTTTCAGAAAGTTCAAATTTTATCACACTTTCTACCTATTTATACATATGTCAATTTCCCATTGAAAACATGCATTGATATCGAAATATTTTTGATCTTGAAAAATATTTTCAGTAGGCTCTATAGTTATTTCGCAAATGGAAAACCTTTCGGTTTTTTTTTTGGGGGGGGGGGAGTATGAAAAAACCTATTCATGTTTAGTAAATACCCCCAAAATGTATACAATAATTATAATTGTAAGAACCTATTTAGGTTTTGTAAAAACATCCACAAAGTATACATCAATTGAAAATACCTATTTACGTTTTGAAAATCTCGAACACACCAATACATTTTGTGAAAAAAACTATTTGAAATTTGATAATCTACCGTATACATCTATTGAATTTGTGAAAATACAGTACACTTTTTGTCAATTAGCCTACCCATATATACATTTTTGTCAATATCCCTAAAAATTAACGCCATTCCTTGAATAAAACATAAAGTATTCTTGCGCATCTTTACTTTTTGAAATCTATTTTGATTAATAGTTTATCAAAGAAGTGAGTGTCTTACTTGCACGAAGAATATATAGCAAGGAACTTACTTTCCTCCTTATAGGATGTGGTGAATTATGCTTAAAGCTCAAAGAAAACATGCAACTAAACCTAGTTGACATAAAGATGAGAATTTGCTTTTTTACAAGAAGCTCTATCAAGTCGGGATATAATTCTGAAATTAAATTATTCCTACAGTTTTAATGGTGGTTTAAGGAAGATTTGTCAGTGTACATAACTTTTTCTGTTCTTTCGAATGATGCAACTCATATTATCTAGAAAATTTTAATAAAAGTCTTTTTAACCCTATATGAAAGGCATATTATCCTGATTAATATTAATTTGTTCCACTTTCAAGGTGTTTTAAACTGTAATTTTTTCCAGACTTTCTGAAGAAAAATATTGAGTTTTTGTTAGAAAATGTAGCTTCTTATCTTCATGTCAAATAGGTGAAGAATCCTCCCTTGACTTCAATTTCCGAAAAAATATAGAAATATAAACCCATTTAGAAATTATCATTGCATAGACTCAACTTATGCATGTTTCAGTGAAAGTTTGAAAGCAATTCGTATGAATCAATAGTGATCTTTTCAGACGTAATAGAATCGATTCTCTGAGATCGTTTTGCAAATTTAACACATTTTCAGCTGTCTCAGTTACAGTTGTACCTGAGACTTGCGTGTGGAAAATCAAACATTTTTCAATCTCATCCATAAAAAAAATATGAAATATATTTTCGGAGTATATTGAAAAGTATTTGATTTTCCCCACGCAAGTCTCAGGTACAACTGTATATGATTTAAAGTTTTTCTCGGAATAGTCTTCGTTTTAGATTTGATGCTGGGGAATCCTAGGTAATCTCTTATCGCGAAAAAATCAAATGATATCTCAAAAAATAGCTTATACCTAAAGAATAGATAAACATCATAATTTCGATATTGAATTTACTTCATTTTAGCGATGATGGAAGTGCATTGTACGTGTGAAATCAAAGAAATAAATTTTGTGTAATCCTGTGAATTTTAGTTATTTACTGGTTTCTCTACCATTTGAAATCATCTAGTTTTTTATAACGTTCTGAACCTTTTATACCCATTCAGAGAGAACCAATAGAAACAAAGAAAAAATTCATTTGGCTAGAATTCTACCTTTTATAAGACAATCAAAGTACTTCATTTTTATTGACCTGACAATTTATTGTATCAAAGGGTTCAATGAGTTTTTCAAGATAAAAATTAATCTCTGATCAAGTTATCTTGCATTTTCAGACCATCTGAAGAAAGTGAAACCGAAGAAGAGTAAGTGTTACCTCCTAGTTAATCCCGTTTATATTAAAAATCACAGTCATAAAATCTAATTGACATGAAGATTAGAAATTAGATCGTTTTTCGAATTTCAAAATTGCGTCAAAATTCCACTTTTTCAACTTTTGAGCTCAAAAATATTATCGATTCCAAAGATTTAATGCAGTTGAATGCAGATATTCGAGATCAGTATTAGACAGAGAAATCGAATTCGGCTGCAGAAATTCGTCATTATCGTGGGAAATCAAAAAAATTTATGAAAAATAGCAAAACTTTAACGAAAAATAGAATTTTTATCCTGAAAAATAGCAAAATAGCAATTACCTAAATTCCTCATTTTAAAATGTCACTTCTTCAGTAATAGTTTATTTATTCGCATGTACTATGGAATACTCGATAAAACTATATTCTTGTCTCGTTGAAACTAGAATTCTGTACACAATGTACCCACTCATACGATGAAAACATAACCAATGAAAATCAATGATTTACTCTGATTGGTTTAAAAATAATTATTCAATAATATTCGAGTTGAATCAAAAAATTTCTTCGTCCCTATAGACGTTAACAGGCTTCAATGGGTTCGAAATTTTGATATTTGGTTATCTGAGAGAATTGAAGAGATTGAAGACAATGATTTTATCATGGATAAGAAAGATTGGCTTTTAATTTTTATGTTTGGTATTGTTTACAAAAATAGCAGATAATTAGCAAAATAATAACAAAAAAATAGCAGAATTATTTCAGAAACTAAAACTGAGACAAAAGCATGCCTTACATCATTCTAATCAGATTTCATTGCTTATTAACATATTAAAAATAGCATAAATAGCATTTTTACCACCCTAATTATAACAAAAGGGAATGATCCAAAATTTTAAAGTTTAACTTTATCTTCTTTTTTTTATTCTTTGTCTAATGCTGGTCTTGAATATCTGCATTTAACAGCTGCAAATCTTTGAAATCTATAAAAATTTAGGGAAGTAGAAAAAGTGGAAATTTGGGGTATTTTCAAAATTCTAAAAACGGTCTAATTTTGTTCAGATTGAAAATTTTTTAATTTCCACAACTTATACGCTCATTTTATCATGGAATTCGAAAAATAAATTTTTCCTGACTTTTCTGTATTGAGTTTTTTGTATAAAAAGTAAATTCTCATCTTCATGTCAATTGTTATGAAAGTAATTTTCACTTTATGAGATAAAGATGAACTTTCAATCATCATCTCAAAGTTACTATCTTTTCTAAAAACGTTAATCTTGATCGTGATTATGAAATTTAACCCTCGCCCTGGAAATGGGGTCCTTGCATTTTCCTATGTCATTTCCAGGGCGATGGTTATTTTTAGCTAATATGATCTAGCTTATATACGAATAGCTAAATATTTCATTTCTCAATTGAATATACTCCATGTTAGAAATGAAGAGAGTGCATTGTACGTGAAAAATCAAAGAATTTTTTCAAGCTATGATTTTTACGAAAAACTCGATTTTTCCCTCAACTTTTGACTTTTTGGAATCCTACCCATGTTGCTCACTTTTAAGATTCGTTTAAAAAATATGGTCAATTTTCTAATTTCGATTTGGCAAAAATCCCATATCTTTGAACTTTGAACTTTGAAAATTTTTATTGATTTTATAGTGGGATTGTATCTAGATGGTTTTTGAGATCAGAATGAGATTGCTGATAAACTTTCGCATTTTCGAGTGATATCATTGATTTTCGAGTAGTGAAATTTAGCTCCCAAACGAGGTTATGCGTTAGAACAGATTTAGCATAGTTGATTTCTGTCTTAATCTGATCTTAAAAACCATATTTTTGACACACTTCAACTAAAAAATCAATAAAAATGTTGACTTCAAAGTTCGAAAAAATGGGATTTTGGCGCCAAATGGAAGTTTGAAAAATGGCTATATTTTTCATAAAAATAATTTTTTTCTTCAACTGCTAAAAGTGAGCAATATGGGTAGGATTCCGAAAAATCTTCGACAAATTCGACTTCTTGATGAAAATATCGAGATTTCTGTAAAAGTCATAGATTCCCAACATGATATCAATTAGCTTTATAATTCTGTGATCAAGGTAAAAACTAATTTCTTACCGAGTTATCGATTATTTTCAGAGCATCTGAAGATAGTGAAACCGAAATAGAGTAAGTGTTCAATTAATGGTGAATATTACTGTAATTGAAAAAAAATGAAAGATATCAGTTTTTTATAAAATTTTCATTCCCAAATTAATTGGTGATTCTTAATTTCTTTTCTTTAGGATCAATAAGAATCTTTCAAAGTGCCTATTCCAATACTAGATATAGATGAAAATTGTCTTATGAGAAAAAATCGTCGCGGCTCTTTAAGTTTCCTATAGATTGAAGTCTTAATTCTCCAATGGGCTTGATTCCAAATCAAAATATTGAATCCTCTTTCTATAATCTTTCAATTTCAAAACTATTTAATAAAATTGAAATGATTGATATAAAAAAAAACTAATTAAAAAAAGTATTAAAAAATTTCGTGTTTAAATTCATTAGATTGTAATCTCTGAACATTTGGAACCAATTCAAAAATATAATTTTATAGATCCTAAATTTTTATTTTAAACGGTTGAGTTCTTACAAGCTTAAATTATGTCAGAAAATTTTCTCGGCAGCTTAGATAGTTTAAATAATATTTTATCAGAAGATCAAATCCTCTTCTCTTTTTCTAAGAGTTAATGATACAAAAAATGTTTATTGAAAATCTCCATAAAATAAATCAAATCATAAATCAGATTCATATAATCAAAAAAGTTCATGTGCGCAGGAACAGAAATTCTACTTTCAACAACACTTGCTGTGTTATGATCCAAATTTTCGAATTTACGTATTCCTTCTGCTGCATTTTTTATGTCTCCGATTAGTCTCTCAATGCCTTGTGTGTTGGAAGGAAAATCAGGAGAAAAAAAATTCTCTGTCTATAAAAGTTAACATCACAAAGTGGGGGGAAACAAAAGGGTTCAGGTAAAAATCAATCATCTCTGAGTAATGATTGGCTTCAAAAATTATTGCTGGCTTTTGGTATGGACGAAGGGCTGCCGAAGCATTCTGAAGATGAGCTAAAGCAATTTGCCTAAGGTCAGGATCTTCCTCGTTCATCAATGACAAAAGGATATTTTCTGGGTGCGCTACAAAAGAATTTGTTGTTAGAGATTCTTTTGCAATGTTCCTGATTTGATGAATTCGGAATCTTATGGCGCATTATTTGAAAAATACTCTGAGAGCTTCAACAACACTTGTCTTATATTTAGCTTCAAACCACGACGGAACATAAACTTTCATGACAAATTACGCTAAGGCGTAGAGCTTAACCTCTGGATAATTTTTTGATACGTAGAGACGCGAAATTCTGCTGGCTGTAATGGTACAACGCGCCATGTAAATGGTTCCAATAGAATTTTTCTTGATATATTCTGTTAACATTTGATTTCCTTCAGGACCTAATAATATATAATTATGAAAATTATCTTAATTAGCGAAAAATTGGAGTTAAGGAATAGGGATTTTTTAAAATAATAGCAAAAATATTAGTAATAATCTCTTGCAAATTAATAGTGTAACAAATATTTAAATAAATTAAAGACTCACCTCGGTTAATCAGTTGGGCTATTCTATATAAATACTGTTGTTCTTGTCCCAGTTTCAGCATAGATGCCTCAGGTAAAGGATATAACTCTGTTTCGATCCTGATAAACTCAGCAACAGGATATTCTTTTGTTACAGCATTAAGTTGTGCGCCAATGGGACCTCCAAAATTAAATGGAACTTGAACTGGTCCAACGTATTCATTTACAACTTTACGGAACACATTTTCAACTATATGTAGAAGACACACAATAAGTTTTATGTTTCTATTCAGTACTGTTTCAAAGTTCAAGTACTGTTATGCAGCCAGTGCCCGTTCCCAAGTTAGCAGCAGCAGCATCACACGTTTTAGCCTTCCGCGTATCAACTGATTCGGTCTGATTGAGAACATCCAAAATGACATTTGCAAAAGTCATTCCTGTTTGATTCGGAACTTCTTTTGATGCTACCAAACGATTACCTGGCAAATCACTAAGAACCAAGATATTGGTCTTTTCAGACTTATCTTGGAATTTTTTCATAAGCTTAACTGTAGCATCAATTTGTAGATTTTGAATCCTTTTAGGTGCACCAGTTTCGAATGCTTCTTTAGCCAGTTTGTCTTCATTTTTGAGTTTATATTCACTGAGGTAAACATGACCACTTACATTATTCATTTCTGAATTGGCTAAGTTCACGAGACCTGTTGCAGCGATATTCCGTGTCGCTTACAGAACATGTAAGTTTCTGACATACGGAATTTATCATAATTCCTGTGTGGGCTTCCTTCAGGGGATTCTTCGTCAAATGGAGGGTCAATATTCTCATTTTGAATAGTAACATCACTATTTTGGGTATTGTTGGCGATGTTTAGCGTATTCGGCCTTAAAGCATTCATCAGATCTGTGTCTGGGGATTCCCCAATTTCAGGAAAGGCCTCCTGAATTCTTTGTCTATCATTTTCAGCCTCGGCAATAGAGGCCTTATAATCATCAATAGTCATCCGTCTGTCTGATGATTGATCTTTCAAGAATTCCTTGGTCAGATGATGAAAGGACTTTTTCTGATTACAAGGCGCGCGTGAAGTTGACAAGCAAGAACATCTTGCCACTGGAAAAAGCTTATTCCAAATTTTTTTAAGGAGTTTTGAACCTCTCAGCTTATTACGTTTGTTAACAAGATCTTTTAAACTTCTAAAAATCGGGCTGTAATCTTTGGCTACTATTCCAGCTTTTTCGTAAACATCTATTAATTTATCAGCGACCTAACGCCTGAAATGTCTTTTGTTGGATACGGACCTGTTTTCAGTTTAAGAAGATTATAAACGTCTAAATTTGTAGGAAGCATCGTGAGAGAAAGAGGTTGAGGGTTTTCAAGCTCATTATTAATTTGGCACATTGTGTAACAGGGCATTGTGAAGATGTCTACTGATTACTTTATGAGTTTATATATATTCAAAAGTTTGCAATTTAATTAGGCAATTAAAACAAAAATAAATATAATTTGAATACATGAATTATTCTCTTGCTTTTAAGCTATCATAAGTGCTGTTTTATCATATTTTAGGAGAATCATTCGGTTTTGTGCGCGAAAAATCGATGGTGGCAATTCGAATCACAAAAATTAATTTTTTATTTATAGTAACTTGAAGACATATCAAGACAAAATTTTAATAGTTTAAGCATTTTTATCAAATTTTCTATCATAATTCACCTGACCCGAGCGATATTTAAATTTCATCTACCTCTAGCCAATACTCAAATGACTCTGATTTTGCAAGAAAATTTAACTATTTTCAGCTTTACTCACAATTTTGAAAGCTTTTCCAGCATAGAAACGATTTTGATATTAAAATTCTTGAAATCATTGCGGGAAATGAAAATTTTCTACCTTTAATCTAATCATTGCTTTATTCCAGAGGGCTAGATGAAAATCCATTTAAACATGTGTAAGTAACACTTAATCTTTTATAAGTAACTCTTTGTGTCAAGAAAGTCGATGCCAGTATCATAAATTAGAATGGTGCTTTAATTCGTGACATACCCTTCAGTTTATGCATAACAAATTTATCAAGTCAGAATATATAAGCACGAGCTGCTAACTAGTCAAAGAGCCAATCATATTCATTTAATATTCCATAATTTTCATAGAAATTTATTTTTTTCAAACTAATTTTCTTCGTATCGTGAATGTGGGTCCAAGATATAGATTTCAAAAAATTCTTCAATAAAACAGCCATCTTCATATTAGTAGTAAGGGATAATAATGAATATGATTGGTTCTTAGAATACCTGGAAGCTCGTTGAGTGTTTGTTTGTCATTTGAATTGGTTTGACAAATTTTTGTATGAAACGGTATTAATCGGTTCAAACACTTCCTCTAGTATTCATGTACCCTTCAATAGTTAATCCTATAAATGACCAAGATAAATTTTTTTCAAAACTCAAATGTCTGTTTTTTGATTATTTTGAAGGTATTTTCCCATAAACCTGGCACTGCCTTTCTTTAAATGAATCTATCTATTGTTCTTTTTTACAGATATTCTATGAATGAGGATAAATTATACTTTCTCTAACAGAGTCTTTGCCTTTTTTTGCAGAAAGCCAATAGATCAGTAAGTCAATCAACAGAGGGACACAGAAGATAACTCAAATCGTCAACTGTGAAATCGACTGTTTAATAAACAGTGTTTATGGTATATAGCTGTTGATAATTATAATTATAAGTAGGGGTGATAAAAAAAAAATCTATGAAAAATCGAAAAACTTGAAAATAACAAAAATTCATTTATTCGCATACGAGATATATAGAATATCTTCGAGAATATTACATTTTGTATCGTTGTTCCATTTTTGAAAAAAAAAATTTTTTAACATTTTGCGAATTCGAATTCTTTGCCTAATGCTGATCTCGAATATCTGCATTTAACTGCTTTAAATCTTTTGAGTTCAAAAGTTGGAAAAATGGAAATTTTGTTACATTTTTGAAATTCGAAAAACAGCCTAATTTTGATCAGATTGAATTTTTTTAGGATTTTTTTAATTTCCACAACCTATGATGGAATTGGAAAAATAAATTTTTTCCTGACTTTCCTGATAAAAATTTTGAGTTTTTTCTAAAAAAATTAAATTCTCATCTTCATGTCAATTGGCTTTAGTTCATCTAACTTTTTAATTTTTATTTAAAATTCATGATACAATTTTACCGGTATAAAAGAAGAAGCAATAAATAAGAATTGATGGAATTATTAATGGAAATCATTCTAGATATATAGAAGAATCAGATGCTGAAGAGTAGTGAGAATTTCAAAGATCAATTTTTGAAATAAAATTAAAAATATTCATAATGTTAATAGTCTTGTTTATTTGTAATTAGAATTTTTTGATATCAAGTTATAAGTTAGAGACAAAAGAATTATTAGACTCCAAACCCAAATAAGAATTTAAATTAAAATAAATCAACTTAACACTTAAATTTTTTTTCATGACTCGGATTCAATCTTTAATCTTTTAGCCTATGGTTTGTGAATACGCTGATTACGAATTTACAGTTGTTTCAATGCAATTATTTTTGGTTCAAAAGTTATCGATCAAAAAACGACACTTATTTTGATCCAAAAACAGACTATCTTTGTAGAGTTCAGGCAATTGCATATTTGAATTCTAGAGGTATTATTCCTCAATCTTAATCTTTCTTTTTATCCATGACCCTGGGAAGTAGGTTCTCAAAAAAAAGTTTTAAACAAAAATTAATTTTTTTGAAAAAAAACAACTCTCATTGATTAGTATAGCACGATTTTTAAGAACGATAGAGGGAAATTCCTTGCGTTTTCAAGGAGATTAATAAATTTCCTATCGAATGAGTGGTAAACGAAGAATTTTCTGAAGCTCGGATGAATAATAATGAGCTGTCTGAATGGTATTTGATAGAACAATCACTGGGGGACTTTAAGGGTTAAAATATCTCTATCATTCGTCTGACATATACAAGTTCGAAAAGAGTTGATTTTTTAAAATTAATTTTTGTTGAAAACGTGTTTCATCGTGTATCATAAAAAACATAGATGACATATGGACATACAGGTGAGAACCGTATTTGTGGAGTGTACAACTACACCTCGATTCATTTGTTTACATTTGTGTATAATCACAGTTTTTCAATAAATAAATAACTTGTCGTTGTACTCTGAAGTAGGTCTATTAGGGTCCTGGTATAAAATTTTGGGCTAAACTGAAGATGAGCCTAACACCCTATAATCGTTGATATATCCCTTGTAAGTAGTTATGCAATATAAAAATATAATATAATTAATTAATATTTTAATAAAAAGCATTAAATACTCACATCAGCTAATTTATTGACAACATGAATTTACATCAAACTTTTTAGAACTAGTTCATCAATAATTCCTGGATCAAGATCAATGTTCATCTGAATACTTGAAGACAGGCCAGTTTTAATCCAACACAATTATATTTGATCCTTAGTTATCCATAAAATTACATTTAATACTCCAATATACGATTAAGTTATGTCATTGACTTCACTATCAAATTTTTTGAAAATGCTTCTGGTGTAAACAAAACATGTATTTTGAAGTGCTAATTTTTATTTAAGTTAACTCATTAGAAGACAATAAAATTTTCACCAATGCGAAATTCATCATGCCCGAACAAAACATGTTCAATTATCCCATAAGTGAAATATTCTTCGATAATGTTGAAAAACTAAATATTGTTAATTTAATGTCAAGTCTAAAGATCACTTGGGAACAATTCAAATATTTCAGAGACTTGGATTAATAGCTACTAGCCGCAAGCATACTTGTGGAGAGATAATGAAGCTAAACAAAAAATCCCAGGCGATCGACCAATATGAGTTTTTCTGTAATAAGAATTCGTTAGCATTCGAACTGATAGGTTTTGTTAATTAATTATTTTCAGGAACATTCTTTGCTGGTTCAAGGTTGGCGATTGTCCATATCCTTACCATAATTTATATGGTTCTAAAATCAGCTACGAATCTAGAATTAATTTGTGTCAAAACATCTGTGCCAACAGCAATAGACTGGACAAATTTTTTTAAGGACATCTTTGTAGAGCGATTCCTCAATCAAGATCTTGTCGACGGTGGCTTTGCCAAATAGGTACAAGGGGACGAACTCATGTCGTGAGAAGAAAATATCACAAAGGCCGAGAACTTGCCACCCAAGTATGGATTTTCGGCGGCGTTGACGAAGATGGCAATATCTTCATGAAGATCGTTGAAGAGCGAGACAAATCAACTCTT
>SSNU01000186.1:92768-121368 GCA_012064415.1 Gyrodactylus bullatarudis
AAAAAGACAGAAGATAGAGCTGACTTTGAAAAATTAGCGTATGATCTGAAAGAAAGTAATAAATTGAAGGAGGGAACAGATATAGAAGATTTTAAGATAGGATTGATGAGCATTTACAAAAGTTATAGAAAGAAGAAAACATTACATAAGAAACTTAGAAGAGAACACTTTGAGGGACTAAAAGAATTGACAAATAATAGGGAACTAATCATTGCTCGACCAGATAAAGGAACAGGATTAGTTATTATAAAGAAAGAAGATTATATAAGAACAGGTTTGGATTTTCTTTCGAATGGTGATAAATTTGAAAGAAAAGAAATATTAAGAAATGAGTATAAGATGAAATAAGAAGAAAAAGAAATAGAAAAATCGAAAATAGATGCGAGATTAAAAGAAAAAATCTTGAGAAAGAACTCGATGCTGTCAATACTTTATTTATTTCTTACCTAAAACACACAAAATAGATCGCGAAAATATTCCGGATATTCTACCTATGAGACCAATCTTGGATATGTCAGCAAGTCCGCAGCACAATTTAGCAAAATGGTTATTAGATATTCTGAAGCCAATTCATAGCCATTTCAATCGACATATAGTGAAAGATGTATTCCAATTCGTGGAAAAGGTTAAAGATTACCAGGTAACATCCAGAGAAATGATATCACTAGATATCAATGCGTTGTTCCCAAACATTCCGATAGAAGAGACATTAAATATCATTGGCACATATGTCAACGAAAATAGGGACAATTTCGAATTAAGTAGAGAAGAAATAGTCAAGATATTAAGAATTTGCTGGACCAACGTACCGTTATCATTCCAAGATCAGGTGTACATCCAAAAAGACGGGATAGCAATGGGATCTCCACTTAGTCCGTTGTTAGCAGATATTTTCTTAGGATACTTGGAGAAGAATAGAATGGAAAAAATGAACATCTGAGCAAGAATAGTTCATCAATTAAGAAACACATTGTTAGGTGCGGTTGCGAGGCGAATGAAAGCAATTTCAAGATAATTTGTAAGAATTCAAGCGATCAAAGTATGGACCTTAAAAACAGAGAGAAATTTTATATCATGAAGGAAGATCCAAGTCTATGTATCCAAAAGAACTATACATACAATTTAGAACTACCATGGCCGAATTGATTTTTAATTTTTCTTTTCTACCTACTAGAAAAGTTTTTTGGTTTTTCATCAATTGGAATTGCTCAAGAGAAATTTTTTTACAATTTTCATTCAAAACAATTTTATTAAATATTGAACCAGGAATTGAGACTGACGAGACCTGGCGAAATGTACATATCTCTTTGAATATAATTCTTTTGTTATAATTTTAATTGATGAATATTTCCAACTATCCGGACGTATCTGAAAATGTACGTATATTTTTATCTAATAATAATTTTCATTTTGACTTTCAAAAATTATTTTTTCATGGTTAAAACATCACAGTTTGATTGAGGCATAGGATTGTTCGGGGGAAAAAAAATTTTGTACCCTATTAACTACCTTTATCAATAAAGAGTTTCATGAAAAGAGATTTAAGCATTTTCGAAATTCTAACTTGGATTTTAAAGCTAAAAAACTTTTTCCATAGATAACTTATTTCAAAATCGTCGATAAAAATTATTAATTTTGATATTATATGTTGATGATAGCTTGTCGACAAACTCTCTTACGAAAACGAGTATGATGATGATGATTAAAGTATTTTTCTTCATGACAAACTGATACAGAAATTGATGAAAAGTTTTTCCCATCTTCAATGTTGAGAAAAAATCGATTGCTGAGTGAATAATTTTTTTTACTTCTGAAACAATTTATTTTTAAATATTAAAGCTAAAAAGAGATACTTTTTTATTGTGTCAACTCATCCAATAATCGCTTAGGGGAAAAATAGTGACGTAAAAAATAGAGCAAGATATTTGAAAACAGGTTCTGTAAGTGTTTTAACCCTTTCTTGAGATTCGCCTTATACAGGGCGGGTATTGAAAACCATAAATTCTCAGTTATTACGCAAATTTAAAAAAAATCCCAAATAGTCTCAAAGATAAAGAATTCAAACTTTGATAAATTAATAAAAATTAGTTTACATCTGCTGTATTAAATCAACTTTCTTAGAAGGGGTCAAAAGGAATCCTTATTCCTTAGATCTCTCATTTAGAATCGTTTTATATTGATTGTGAGTCTTTCCTCAGTTGATTTTTCTTATCGTCTTCAAATTTTTATTTCTCAAATGACATATTCCAATTTAGGCCAAGGATAGGTTCCTATTATAAGCTGAATTTTCAAGGAGATCACGAGATGTAAAAGCCATTTGGATGTCCCTAAATCATCAATCAATGTTTGAAAATGTAGTTGCATAATTAGATTTTCCCAAATGGGATCATGATAAATCTCTTTGAAAACTTGATCTAGATTTCTTAGCTTTTTGGCAAAAGAAGGAAGTTGAATTTAAAAATTAGGATGGAAAATTAGGTCTATTACTCTATTCTTCTGGTTATAATCAATACTCTAATCTGATTGGACAAAACTGATAGGGTTGAGATCATAGAAATATATAATTAGTATTTTATGTTTGACGAGCTTGTAGGACCATTGAAGAAGGCGTGGGTAGACAATCATCGTCAAAACGCTTGGGTGACCTATGGCTAAAAATTGTAATGTTGACTTAATTTTTCCTAAGATTTGGCATTTAGAGTTGGTGCTTTTTCCTAAATCCGAAAATTCAGATTTTTATTCCTGAAAGAAAGAATATAAGAGGGATTTGGAATGGTCTAATTTAGGTAAAACACAATAGATTTTAAATCATCAAGGCTATTACAATCTAAAAAAATTATTTAGGTATCTATACGAGTAGAAAATAATATGTGATCATATGTCTTTTTTCTGGGCTCATAAGATAAAATGTAGAAAATTTTTTGGTATAGCCTAATTTTTTGCGTTAATTACCTCATATTCCTATCCCAACTAGAGATGGATTTTGCAAATTATCGATTTCCAGCCTGGGTCAAGATCTGAATGGGATCCTCTTGGGAATTAGAATGATGTATGAAACATATGGTCAAAAACATATAGGGCACTGCGAAACTCATGGATTCCCAAAATTATCATCTTTTTTAATAAATGATCGATAGATAGACACACGAAATACGCTCAATTATATGATTGGTTAATTTTTTTGGCCTTTGAATGCGTAATAAAAGATTTAGAGGCTTGATTAAAGAATTTGAAAAATATTCAGGTATCCATATAAACAAATTCATTCAAATTTTGATTTGTTTTTATTTGATAGTTAATTTTAAGGCATTGAAATTTCTTGATTTGTTTAAATGATTCAATATTTTAATTAAATTCGTTTATGCAGATCTCGAGATGAGGATTATTTTAATATTCTCACTAGTCTGTGTGAATAGACTCAAAAGTAATTGTTGAATCATAATCAACACACTATCCTCTGCTAATAATTATTATAATTGCATTTATGAACTGGTTACAAAATATTGATTGATTGGTATTAAAATTACGGTTATTCTAAAAAATAGCGTCAAATATTTTTTTTAATAACAGGATGAAAAATTTATTGAATTTTATTTCAGCCAAGTGTCTCAAGATAAGGGCTTAAATATTTTTCTTCTAATTATTTTCACTATTGCGTAAGGGGAGTAGGTCTTATCGAAAGAAATAGAAAATTCTCTCTTGTAGCAAAACAATTTTAATAGCTACACACACACATTTATATAATACCATTTTTTAAGACACACTTTAACTGGAGAGAGAGAATTTGATGTATCTTTTCAAAAGGAATTGAAAAGTATAAAATTTCTTTTTCTGTCGGTATAATTTCTATTCATTTGTATAAAAGTTTCGACGTTGCCATTTTTGTTAAATCTTTTATTTCGATTTTCACGAATTATTCTCTCCAAGTTTTTCTTGGAGAATCAAAGTTATCGATCAAAAGTTACTAGACGTGGATGAAATTTCTGTTTGGGATTTGAATTTTGATTTCTTGATCATTTTCATTACTTGAGAATCAATAAAATTTCGATAATTCAAAATCCCTCGGCGAAAATCTGTCGAAATTTTAATTGCGGCTTTATAGTTTAATTCTCATCCTTTATTTGCTCGAAAATGAAAAAAGGTGTCTAACAGCATTCAGAAACATATGTAGCGGATTCTTCGGCAATGTGAGAGTTGAAAATCCACAATTAATTGTACAGGAGCTGTTAAACTCGTATGAGGATCTTGGATGCCTGATGAGCCTTAAGATACATTTTCTAAAACATCATATGAATATATTTCCTGAAGAACCTCTAGGAAATTTTTCAGATAAACAAGGCGAAAAATTTCATCAAGATATGAAATTCATCGAAGAGAGATATGCAGATGATAACATTAAAAATTGCCTGTCCGACTACTCTTGGTTAATTGCAAAAATATAAAAAATTTATACTAAAAAGCTTTATTCATGATTTAATAAAAAAGTTAATTGAGAAAATCACATGATTAAACTCGAAAAAATCTCCCCATTTCATTGGCTCATACTTAAGACTGACCTCTAATCTGATTGGTTGTATAGTAAAGCATGCCATGCATTGTCTAGACTTGATTCGTATGAGACATTTTGAGCCCCAAAAGATGAAGTAAGTTCATTATTTCAATCTAATTCATGTACTTCTAAATATTCCAGCAATATATTATTCAAAATATTTATTTTAATTGGCGAAAAGAGTTTACAATACATATAGTACAGTATATTACCAAGGAAATACCAATTTTGAACAACACCTTAAAAAGTCCAATTTTACACATAAAGACAATGTCTGACAGAGTTGAAAGTGGTCTCATTCGAAAGAGCAGAAAATTCTGATCTAGGGTGCCCAAGAAAATTTTGAAATTTGATATATTTGAAACCGTGAGTCAATTTGAAAACACAAATTTTCACTAGAATTTTATGTTTTTTTTTCAATAAATTTTACTTGATTTTATTTTTTGCGCAAATTTTTTCTCTTTCACCCGTTCATATGTACACCAATCGACGCGGAATTTAATTTCCTATTTAATGATATTCAGTTGTTGGGCAATTAGTTAATTTCTCTTAATGATTTTAATCAATTAGTAACTCCAGTTTTGGGAAAATTCGAAATTTTCGTTTTTTGCGAACATCTCCAAAACTGAATACAATTCGGAGATTCTGAGACCAGATACACAATCTGCGTCAAATTTCGGATCAGGATCATTCTAGTTTATCTTGATATCCCCAGATTGAAAAAAAAGTGACACGCCGTGTATTTACAGGTTATTTAGATATTTTCATCATGAAAATTTCTCATTAGACCTTCAACAAATCAAATCAAATTTAGACTTATGCAAACCGATTTCAAACTTATCCAATTAGATTTTGATTTTTTTCATTTTATGCCTAATCATAAATTATTAGCACTTTTCTGCATTGATATTTTTCACCGCATAATATGGATATTAGATTATTTGATATTATAAGTATTTTATAAAGTTAGTTCTCATTTCTTAACCAACCAGTGTTTAGGCTATTAATCTGAAAAAATATACAATTTATATACAAATATTTTGAAATTCATTGGATAATTTCAAAATTTTCCAAATTCAAATAAGCTAGAATGCTTTTCTTCAGATTTTGTTGTTAAAGGGCATAATTTCATTCAGAGTTTATAATATGCATAGGGAGTTTTCCATTTAGCCTATTCATGAGTAACATCATGTAATAAATACCTTAAAACTCTCAAAAGCTACAGGAACCATGCTGGAGAAAAAACAATCGAGTTTTGTTAATTTACGTATTCCATTTAGTATGAAAGTGAATTTGACTTTTCTTCGAAATCAGGAGGGACCCAGTGATTAGACCATTAAAGGTCAAAGATAAAATTTTTATCTTAGAAATTAAACTATTCGACTTCTTCGATTTGGAAGTTTACGTGCTTGAAGAGGATAATTCTAAATGTAAATTTCGTTCCAATTACCTCAGTTATTAGTTAGTTAGGGTAATTATCGGAGAAGAGAATGGGACATTTGGCAAAATTTGATTATATACCAAAGAGTAAAGACAACTCTACTCAGTAAATCGAATATATGTGGCTAATAAATGTAAGTAGGAAGAAAGTGCATAACAACAAACTCTGTACAGTTTCATGAATCTCGAACATCTCTCTTCTTTTCTATAGTATTTTTGATGTTCGAGTCGTGATCAATTGCAATTGATTTTTAGAGTTATTCACGTAAAGTTCATTAATTCAAAGTAAATTTCAGTACAGAGCATGTTGAGAATAGTTTCTCGTCTCCTTATCTGCAAATATACCATAAGGCTGGGTAAAAGATAATAAGGTCTTGAGTAAACATGTTATTAAAATGACCAACCTTCTCTGATAGAATGATTGAAAATTCTGAATCAAATTTCTGCTCAAAATATATACAACCAAGCCAAAAATTCGTTTAATTGAGTAATCTGAAGACTAGATTTCATTGTAATATACCCAACCTATTTCCAAAGCCTCATCCAGATGTTTTGAGATAGTCAAGTACCTTCATAACCTATTCAATCAAGTCATTGTTTTTTAAATACTTGTTTCAATCAATGGGGACCCTAGTTACATGCTATCGGTTAAAATGCCACTTGAATCTCAGCATCAGCTGAAATTAACACCTGCTCTAGTTGCAAATCATCAAATGGATCCAACTCTAGTAACCGAATTTCTGCAGTTTAAGTTTATTATGAAATTCGCGCAAGATTTATTTTCGTTCTGACTATGAAGGATCCTAATTCGATTTCATGTAGTAATCCAACTTTTTGGTCGATTGTTGACTTTTTGATGGTAAAATTATTTTAAAAATATGAATTCGAATATATAATACTTCATAAAACTTTATAACTCTAAGCTCTGAGATCCAGTGCATTTTTGTGAGTTTTGGAATCTTGGCTTTAGCCAGCTAAAATATGCTTTTCAAGACTTTTATGCATGCCATGTATTGTCTAGACTTGATTCGCATGAGATATTTTGAGCCCCAAAAGATGAAGTAAGTTCGTTTTGTCAATCTAATTCATTATTTCTAAATATTCCATGCATATATTATTCAAAATATTTATTTTAATAAAGAGTTTACAATACATATAGTACAGTATATTACCAAGGAAATACCCATTTTGAACAACATCTTAAAAAGTCTAATTTTACACCTGAAGACGATGTCTGACAGAGTTGAAAGTGGTCTTATTCGAAAGAGCAGAAAATTTTGAAATTTGATCTATTTGAAGTCGTGAGTCAATTTGAAAACACAAATTTTCACTAGAATTTTATGTTTTTTTTTCAATAAATTTTACTTGATTTTATTTTTTGCGCAAATTTTTTCTCTTTCACCCGTTCATATGTACACCAATCGACGCGGAATTTAATTTCCTATTTAATGATATTCAGTTGTTGGGCAATTAGTTAATTTCTCTTAATGATTTTGATCAATGAATCTCGCAAACGCTTCATGTCAATGCCTCCTAGAATTGATGCTGATCATGGCCATAATTTCGACGACTCCAAGGATATAAATGTTGACCTCGATTCTTCTAAATCTCATAATCTCTTAAAGTCTGATAATGATGTCCTTGAAGATGTTGTTGGTGTCTCCTCTTTTTGTTCTAAGGCAGTTGACGTTTCTTCTCGCCCTGCAACTAGTCTTTGTGACCAAAATGCAATTCCATCAGGCAAAGCTGCTACATCAATTCAACAGTCCTTTCTGTGAGTTAAGAGGTTTCTTTTTATTGAATGTAAGGTCTCTATTGTCTAAGAACTCCTTTACTCATATCTCTAATGTTATTGCTTCTTATAATCCTCTTATATTTTTTATTACTGAGACCTGGCTTAAACCTGGTTTGCCTGATTCCATGTTTCATATCCATCGCTATAAATTAATTAGATCAGATAGATTACTTTCTACTGGGGGTGGTGTCTGTCTCTATATTCATGATTCAATAGTTATCAAATCTATAAAGGTTATCACTTTCCCAACTCAAATCATTTTCTTAAGAATTTTTTTAAACAATCGTTTACTTTCCTTTATACTGCTGTATCGTCCGCCTCTTGGTAGTAAATTCTATATCAACGATGATGATCTCATTACTAGCCTGTATTCTTTGATCCCTAACTCTTTCTCTAGTCTAACCATTTAGGCGATTTTAATTTTCCCTCCGTTGATAATAAGCCTATAGTTCCAGCCAATCATGATATGCTTATTTCGAGATTCAACTTAAAACAAATAGTTACTATGCCTACTCGTTTTAATAATATTCTGGATCTTGTTTTCACTTACTCGTTTACCTCATCTTCCGCAACTTCAATACATTTCTCGGATCATAATCTAATTCAAATTAAATCTGATGGTCTGTCACAATACGCGATGTTCTACTCTAATGTGAAAAGAACGGTTGACTTCAAAAGACTAAACTTTCTGTATTCCCGTTATAAGGACTTTCTTTTTTACAGTGATAATTTTAATTCTTTCATATTTAATTTCCTAATTTCTAATTCTACCAGAGTTACGATTAATTCCCGAAAAACTCTTAACTCCCTTGACGATCTTGATCTGGTTTGCATCGATTCCTTCAAAAAAAAATTATTTCCAAAGATCTCAAATTTTGTCCTAGAAGAGGTTGGTCTAAATTCAAACAACTCTTGAACTTTAATAGACACTCTTCCATTATTAATTTTACTAATCTGGACGATAATTCATTCTGTGAAAAAGTAAACAATTACTTTGTCACCTCTTTTAATTCGCCTGAAAATATAGAGCTACTACCTTGTTCCTCCTCTCCGCCTTTTATAACACCTTCACTTATTATTGAGCTTATGGTATCGGCCAAAACTAAAACTTGAATTGATTCCAACTTTAACTCTTTCAACCTCATCAAGGCTCTCCCTCCTTGCTTTCTTATTAACTTAGCGAATTTTATAAACCTTTGTTTCGTTTCAAACGCTATCCCTGATGATTGGTTCCTCATTACAATCACTCCTATCTCCAAGTCTAAAAATATTCAAATTTCTCTGATTTAAGACCGATCTCTTCTTTAAATATCTTTCTTACGATAATCGATAGATTTCTCACCTCCTTAATTTCCGATGCACTTCCCTTTCCCTTCTCTGATCCTACTCAACATGGTTTTATTAGATCCAAAAGTACATGTTCTAATATACTAGATTTTCTTAATTACTCGTTGCCTCTTAAATCTTCCAGTAAATTCATTATTATTCATTTTATTGATCTTTCGAAAGCCTTTTACCGCCTCAAATTCTCTTATATATTTTCAATAAACTCATTTGTTTAGGTGTGGATAATTCTCTTATTAATATGATTATTCTTTTTCTTACGCGTCGCAAACAATCGGTTAAATTCAATTCCTTTACTAGTTCTTATTGTGAAATTTCCTCAGGCGTTCCTCAAGGTTCTTCTTTAGGTCCTTTGCTTTTTAATTTATGCATGTCGGATATCCAAATTCCTGACAACATTGGTAAGATTTTTAAATACGCGGATGATATTAAAATTGTCTATAATGTGAACAACTCTCTCGACATTATAAAAATTAATAATTATTTTGATTCCTTCAAAAATGTTCTTTCTAAAATGGGCCTGGAAATCAATAGATCTAAGTGTAAACTCCTTTTGCCCAATGGTCTCCCTGATACCTTTCTCTCTAACCTTCACCTTCCTGGTGAGTTCGTCAACAGTACTATCTAGGTTTTGAATTGGATGCTTCCTTAAAAATTGCTCCTTTGTCTAATATTGGTCTGATTAACTCCCTTATCTACGTAATTAATAGATTCTCCTTTCCACTGGTCTTAAAATCTCGGGTTATAAAACATTTATTCTTCCTCATTTGGATTACCTTTTGCCTCTCCTTCCTCATATCAATAACTCTAATTCGCTTACCATTGAAAAATTTCGCCTCTTTCTCCGAACCAATCCGTAAATGTTATTCCCTCCGTTACACAGCCTACTCATACCATTTTCTCCTCAATCAATTTAGATGTTTAGACTCTAAATTTACGCTCTCGGATTGTGATAACCTTTATGATCTAAAATCAATAATCTCTTATTTAAGAACTAAACTTGATTACTCTTTGTCTCTTCTTTACTCTAATTTACATTTGACTGAATAAGTCCCCTTTTTGAGACCTTTTACATTCAATAAAGTTAAACCTCTGACTGTGAGATAAAAGTTTGAATTGATTTAGCCCCTGGCTTGTTGTCGTTGCACACTTTGCAATCAATTTCTATTCAGTGTGTATTAGAGACTAATTCTGCTGAAGGACCTTAAGAGGATGTGCCTACCGCAGAAACCCAGGATGTCTCGTCTTGCTTGTGGATTTTATGATTTTTAAAAAAAAACTATATTTTGAACATCTATGATTTCTCTGTACATATTTATCTTATTTATATCAATTTACATACATAATATAATGTTGCAATTTCAAAAAAAACTCCAGTTTTGGGAAAATTCGAAATTTTCGTTTTTTGCGAACATCTCCAAAACTGAATACAATTCGGAGATTTTGAGACCAGATACAGAATCTGCGTTAAATTTCGGATCAGGATCACTTTAGTATATTCTGATATCTCCGGATCGAAAAAATGAGTGACACGCCGTGTCATCAGGTTAAAAGCCAACCTGTAATTAGCGAGGTGAGAAATGTAAAGACACGCCCAACAACGAGGAGAAAACGGGACAGACATAGCGGGCAACTGCAAATTACAACTTTCATCAAAAAGCAAAAGCAATTTTCAGATTGAAAGAAAATAACCTCCCACCCTCATTCCTCCCGAGCAATCAATCAACCGATATTGACCAATGGAAGGGCACAAATTTATGCATTGTAATAGTATTTATATCGTAACCGGGGTAGAGTCTGATGAGACCCGGCGAAATATAACGTTTATCACTATAATATACGTCTGTCTTCTCCTACCTTCCTCATGAGTTCAGAAACTAATAACAGTAATATTCTTGATGAAGTTCGACAATATTATCGTAAAAATTAGAATTCTTGAACGATTCTAATGGAAAATTTATCAGAAAAAATCAGATGGGAAATTAGACTCATTGTGATCTATGAGCCCTATGAATGGTGAGAATTTCTTAAATAAATCTTTCAATAATTCAGAGCTGATATATAGAAGAATAGATTAACCTTATAGTGTTCTGTTTATTCATTTTCGAAAGGATAAAACTAATTTACGACTACCTCTTAGGGCAGTACCTCTAGTTATTTAGTTATCCTTAGTTACGAGGAAATAAAATAACATTTTAATAATAATTCAGCTTAAATAACAAGCTGATCGACATTGTTTTTATTTTGAATCTCAACTCGTTCGACGAATTAATGTAGCCTTACTACAGCTTGATTCTTGTCAAAGAACGTAACGATTCCTTATTTATTACGTGGAGATTTTTAAATTTCAGGATCGAAAAATCAAGAAAAATCTCTTATTTTAAATCAGGTAACTTTTTCTGCAACTTTCCAAGAACCCCATTTTATAGATTTAAGCAAGTACAAGTATTTAAAAACAATTACTTGATCGAAACAGATCTTGTTGCTTAATTTTATCATTTGAAGAAAATTTTTCTAATTTGGAGCTAAAAATTGTTATTGATTTGGAAGTGGGAGGGGGGTAAAGAGAAGTTTTTCACGGATTAGAATCAAACAAGAAAACTGAATATCGCCATTAGATTTTCGACCATTTTCAAGAGATTTTCAACTATCGAAATTTCCATCGAAAAATTAAATCTGTATGTGAACCTTCCATCATTTGAGTGTGTTTAAAAATAGCGTTGATTTTTCTCCGTGTTTTATGTGGAATCAATAAAAAATATGATTTTTTGATTGAGCAATCTTGTCAAGGACTCAAACTATTTCGTAGGTTATCGAGGGAATTCTTTTTGTCTTGCTTGTGAGTTGTGCATTTATTTATGTAAATTAAATCAAGTTGCTGCTTATTTTTTGACTTTGTGTTAGCTTTTTCCTGCCCTTCATAGGAAAAACTAAAGATTTTTATGTTCGTTCTTTTGTCACAAAATCATAAATTATTCAAGTGTATATAATAATATATTCGAATAGAGAGACTATGCTCTCTTGTCAGGATAATTTGGAATAAAAACGAGCACAACGAATAATACTCTGATACAAATAATGATGATCATAATTAAATGTCGAAGATGTGCTCAAGACTCTTTACGATACGATTAGAAAAATATTAATTTATCATGCAAATAACCAATAAAGATTATAGGGACAAATCTATTCGACCTTGGTATAATTCTCAAGTCTATATTGGAGACTTGCACCAAGACCTATCTAACGGACGAATTCAAGAGAAGAAAGTGCAAAAAGTTTTAGTGATAAATAATATTGAATAAACCTTTGAAAGGTTGAAGATAATTTATTTTCAAAAAAATAATTCGGTACTGCTCATCACTTTTAGTGTAAGTTTTCTTCATATTTTGATTCGTCAAATAAAATGAGAAGAAAACCTAAAACTATTACACAAATCAAATTTCCCCCATTAAGGGCCAAAACTTGTCGCTACATTGTCCCGAAATTCGATAAACTCAGGATCATCATTAGACAAAGAAAATATTTACTCTTTTTGAATAAACCCGTCATTTTGAAATGATCTTGGATCAGCCTAGTTTATCAATTTCCAAGCAGTAAAAATGATCGAAAAATAGGAAGTAGACTTTCGCACATAAATGGTGTTTTTTTCAAAAACATGATGATTCTGAAAAATAACGTTTGATTGCTCTCAGACCTTGAAATCAACAAACATTTTCAACTCAAAGTTTAATCTGGCATAAATTATCATCCGTGTAATTTGGTTGCTACAACTTGATTAAGAACATTATTATTACAGGCGGAATAATGAATTCCCAAATGCATGTACATTGTACAAAATCAGCTTCATATTCTCTTGATTAGAATTTTTAGAAGGCGTGGAATTCACAACTACGCACTTGGAGAAAATTTATATCTAATGGCCAGAGAGAATGAAGGAGTGAAGAAATTCTGATGAATAAATATTTTATTTACTTTCATGACATTCAGTTGGAATCGGTAGTCTAGTATTTGTGTTGAGAGACTGAGAGTGTTTCATTCTAACAAATTCATTTATAAAGTTGATAAATATTCCCTTGATAATTCTTAAGAGAGAGGGAAAAAAGCAATTCGTTTCACAAAAAATAACTGTGAGCCAAGTTATATATGCTTGAGAACATCCAGGATACGTACATGATTACACTGGGGGTCATGAAGAATTCGAAAATAAGGTAAATGGGCAAGTAAACTGATCCTGGTTAAATATTTGTGCTGATTCCGAATTTGTTCTTAGATCTGAAAAATTCCCTTCTGAGATGATTAAAAATCCTATTTTCGCAAAAACCGTAAGAGTTGTCCTATTAAATTTTTCGCGATTTGATTGAACTTTGAATTCTGCTTCGACTAATATGACATGTGTAAAGGCGGATAAATATTTTCCTTTCTCAATTTTAAATAGTAAATTAGAAGCCAAGTTTGCTTCAAAATCAGAAAAATTCTAATTTTGACTCAATTCAAAAAAATCTAAAACTCACAAGAATTTCCGATAAATCCAAATGACACGGCTTATCTTCATTTTATTAAAATACCTTCAAAATAATGACTGGTTTGGTTTCGTATGAGTAATTATTTACACGAGTTGTGACTAACCAAAAGGAACAGATTCAGAATTAGCACAAAAATTTACACCAAGATCAGTTTATTTTAACCATCTACTTTAATTTTTCATGTCCCCCAGTGTTATCATCGATAACTTATTATTAGAGCCTCAAAAAATAATACCTAAAAATAATTTTTTAAGATCTTAAAAATTTGAAAAGTATTATTTTTTGATTTTAAGGTATTATTTTAATACTTTATCGCGAATTTATAACGAATATCTCGCATAAACTACTTAAAAGTAAACTGAATAAAAGTATGGGAAATCAATCAATGTTGAAATTAAACCAAATTATCACGATAAATCCAAAAATATTATCTTAGAGCCTATCTAATCGTTGACTATGAAAAAATTCAGAGTTTCTAGCATTGAGATTTGTCATAAAAAAGAGAGGATTAAAAGGATTTAAAATTTCCCAGTTGAAAAAATTTAACTAAACTCTTCAGAATGATTCTAAAATATTTATCTTCAATTATTTCACTCTAAGTACTCAGGTAATAATATATCTTTATAATCGCTAGGTTCGTCTTATTTGGAAATGAATTAGCCCATGTCTCTGACTGTTACAGTAGGGATGTATCATTTTTTCTTGACCAAAAACTAATACCATCCAGAGGAATTAGATGCTATTTAAAATGAAAAAAAACCTTCCATTTGTTTTGAAAATTCTTGGTTGTGATATTCAATTTTTAGTTTCAAAAGAAATTTGAATTCATCATGCATTTTGTTTGGTTGAAAAGATTGAAATCATACACTGATTGGCTCTAATTGAAGGTTATTTCTTTTCAGCCAATCTTTTCTTATTATTTCTTGTTATTTCTTTTCATACCACAACGGAGAATTTTCGAATCGTAGTGGAATTTTATTTTTTTCATTTAAAATAGTATCTAATTCCTCTAGATGGTATTAGTTTTTGGTCAAGTTGGGTATTAAAGAAAATTGGGGTATCCCTACTGTTACAGCTTAAAAACAGATGCCCCCGTGACTAGAAAGAAGCTCTCAGAGTATTTAGAAATAGTCTAATTATAAATCTTTTTGGTAGACATATACGCGCTTTTTGTCTTTTGATTCTATGCAACTAGGATTACTTTTACCCCAGAAGTTTTCTAATTAATATAATAGCGCAGTTCCACCTATGCTTAAAAAGTTTAGGTAATCTAGACCCAAGGTATGTATAATTGTAGATAAAATTTGCAAGTATAGAGGCTGCACTGTATTACATTGGATTTTGAAATAACTCAACAAAAATTCTTCTAAAGTTAGCTACATTACGAATGTCATGAGTAAGAAATTATCTTCAATTGGAATCTCTTAACTGCCATTGATTCAATCAAACGACGCAGAATTTTCTATTAGAGGATAATAATTATAATTGTATTTGAGTAAAATTACCCTGGATAAGATAAAAATACTTGATTCAGTAAATGAGCTGAGTATATTTGTTTTCGAGCAGTTGGTTAAATTTTAAATACAAACTCTAATCGGTTCATAAATGTACCAATAGAAATCAAGTTAGAGATACATTTGACGATTTCAGTACTGAGCATAATGAGTGTACTTTTAAACTCAAGATTGTTGCTATGATGTTGGGAATCTACATAAATTTCAATGTATTTTCATCAGGAATTCGAATTTGTTTTAAAAATTTTAGGAATCCTACCATTTGAAAAAAAATAATTTTTCAAATTTCAATTCGACGCCAAAATCTAACTGTTTTTGGACTTTGAGGGGCAAAATAAGAGAAAAAAAAGAATTAACCCAATCCTGTTTCAATTTCTTGATCATTTTCACTACTTGAAAATCAATGAAATTTCGATAATTCAGAATGCTATGGGAATGATTGATCTGTCGAAATTTGAATGGCGGCTCTCTTGTCTAATTTTGATCCTGAAAACATTCTTCGGATCAACCTTCTACTTTCAAATTAACATAAAATTTTCAGCTAAAGTTCAAAATGGAAATTTGAAAACAAATGATGATATTTATTAAGAAAATGGTAAACAATCTTAAACGTACGTAAATTCTTGATGAAAAAGTTGAGATTTTTGTAAAAATCATAGATTCCCAAGTTTATATCAACCAACTCTAGCAATACGGAATTTTGTATTATGTAGAACTGAAAAGGGTTGATAAATCTGATTCTGTTGAAATTTATGACACTTCTGTGTGTCATAAACTGATCTATAAATAATATCCTCTTACATTATTTTCTCTAATGCCTACTTTACTAGAGTAGTATTTTTTGTATTAATTTAGAACTTTTGTCCTTTAATCTGAATTCCAAAGATTTTTTATCATTTTTAGAGCACCGCTTTTCTTCTCGATATATTTATCCACCCGTAGAAGTATATTCACTGAAAATTGTTCAAATTTTTCTTTCCAAAAATCACCCCAATTTAAATACCCCAATTCAATATCGAAATAAGTTAGAAATTTCTCCTGAAAATTATGTTCCAAATGAATACAAAGTAATCTCCTTGTAAGCAGCCTACTCGGAGATGATCATGCCCTGTGACGTCGAAAATTTGAAGGAGTCAGAACTTGAAAAGAATAAATAAAAAACGTGGAGGACCATGTAAAAGCCGTAAAAAATCAAAAGCAAAATGTGTGATGAAATTTCTACTTTTGCAAGTTTTTGAGGGTCATCAGTGGAAATACTTTTTTTCCCTTTGGGGTGGTTTTGGAATTAACCAAAATTTATTAAAATTTAGAATTCTAATATTGACATAATTATTATAAAACTAATTTTAGATCCTTTTCCATTAGATCCTAAATTTTTCCCAATTCCAGTCTAATTAAAATGAATATGGGATAAGAAATGTATGCGTTGAAAATTCATTCAATCAAAATTCTAAATATTCTACAATCAGTGATCATTGATCAGGCTTATTGTGACGATGTCAATTTAGCTCATTTTCCGTGCACGCATTTATTTATGAGCGATCATTAACTCATCACAAAACATCAGTAAACATCCGGCTTTTCTGATTCTATTGATTGCTTTGAATTACTTAATTTAGAAAAGCTGTCTTTCTCGTGATTCAGTCCATAAATCTCAAAATTGACTTTATATTTTTCGGGAGATTAAAATTTTTTTAGTTAGGTTCATCATATCTTCAAAATTCGATTGAGTTACAGGTTAGATAACAAAAATTCAATCCTGTAATCAGGGATAAGGGACAGAGAAAAAAAACAGTTTCCTCATTATAATTTATCTGGAATAGAGTCTTTAGAAACTTGACTAAGCATGAAATTAACCCTTTCAAGAGACAGAGAATTTTTTCAGGGGTAATTGGCAATGACTCTTTGCTAAGACTGAAAATTTGCTATACAGTATCATAAGAACCTACTTTTAGGAGATATTTGCTGGAAAAATGGCTATTTTCGCCACAAATTTGGCAAAGTTTTTTTAATCTAAAAAGATGATATCAAGCTGGTCACTTATTTGAATTCTACAGGTATGGTCTTTTCCTTCACCTCTGCTAATGAGTTTTAAAAAACGTTTATTTAATTTTCTTGCAAATTAAAAAAAAAAACTTTAAATTATCATAACTCCTCAATGATCTATTTTTGCTAAATGATTCCTAGCTCATTCAAAAGATCATTAGTTTTTCTATTCGACACGTGACAAAAAATTTCGTTCAAATTCTTTAAAGTAGAATTATGGATGAGAAAGTGACTATGTTCTCTCCATGGTACAATGGCCATTGGCTAATCACTCTCGTCACATCATATGGTTCAAATCACGATGAAATTTGTAATTTAAATTTATTTTGGATTCAGTGGAAAAGGATCTAATATTAGTATTATAATAAAATTGATTAAACTCATAATAATATTGGTCACCTAAAAGTTTTGTCTCACCGCTGAAGAAGACGTGTGAAGACAGACACTGTTGAAAAATTTGAATGAGCAGTGCCTGAGAATAGAAATATTGATAAGAGCCTTAGTAAATTATATTGTAAAACCAATTTAAGCTGATCTTTTCTCAATCTTGAGGCGATTCTAAAAGAAAAAACACCATAAAATCATTTCGCACTGGAAAATCTGGTTAATTCAGTTTTACTAATAAAACGGATCTTAAAATACACTAATCGCTCTCTCATATTCAACACAAAAATGATTTTTTTCCATACTTTAAAAGTGGGCCTCATGATCTATATTTTTTCAAAGTTCTTCTCCAATTCAATTTCTTGGTAAAATAACCTTCGATTCCCATCTAATTCTAGCTTTATTTAACGTGAAGATGACCCAAACTTTTAGCTGCAATTATACGGAAAGAGAAGGATTTCTACAGGTTTTCTGATTGGTATTTCAGATCTTGGCCAATAGAAATAGTATCAAGATTTTTAGATAAAATTGAAGAGATTTCAGGTTACAAGCATCTCACTCACCAAAGAATGTACTTGTCTATCTGAGTACCGAAACTTCCGGAAGAGGCTTTGGAAAAAGGTTGGTTATGTGTTCAATGAGGAGTTTTCAAAAAAAATAATTTTTTTGAACGATAATATTGCCGAACTTCATCAAGAATATTTTCGTTAGGATCTAAACTCATGAGGAAGGTTTAGAGAAAACAAGCGTATATTATAGTGATAAACGTTATATTTCGCAAATATTTTGAGGCCTTGCATTGTAAAAGTATATAAACGTTACCGGGGTAGAGTCTGAAGAGACCCGGCGAAATATAACGTTTATCACTATAATATACGCTTGTTTTCTCTAAACCTTCCTCATGAGTTTAGATCCTAACGAAAATAATTTTTTTCATCGATTTCGAATGCTAACATTTTGGATCAGCATTAGAAAAAGGATTCGAATTCACAGAAATTCGTCCTTGTTATGAGATATCGTTTATATTCTAATATTTCAATCATCACGAAGGTAAATATTGAGTTTTTTGTGGAAATTGTAAATTCCTATCATCGTGTCATCTAGCTTTAGATGTATTTCTGATTGGTTACTTAAAAGAGGTGAATATAGATTGAAACAAAGTAACACTCAAAAAGCTTTTCTACTTGGTGACATTTCTGTATGCTTCAATCGTTTTATTTTTTTATCGTGAGATCTACTTTTCTCTTTATTGTGCTATTTTTTAAAAGATTTTCTTCTTTATTTTTAGTGAGTAGAGAAATAAGAGGGAGTGTGAGAATTAATAGAAATAATTAAAATCATTTTTTTATATTGACAAGTAAAAATATTTTAATAATCAAATTTTCACTAGTATTTATCGTAAGGAATAGGAAATCAATACAGTATGAATCATAATTCTGAACCAAGTATTGTTCTGCAGGAATTGACAATGAGGTTGTTCTCTTGCTACCTGACTAATAGCGACTATGTTGGATTAGAATTGATTGATTGAAGGATCGTACGCCAAAAGAAGGATTTGGCGTGTATTCGAAAATTTCCAAACCCATTTTATCAAGGTAATCAGAATATTTTTATTCTAATTTTAATTTTACTTCAAATGATGAATTAGATATAATCAAAGCTATTACTTTAACAATTCTGATTATTATAACTCTTACTTTTTAAGAAATCCTACTTCTTTTTCTACAGATAGACCAATGCAAGCCAGAAGTCAGGTAGCAAGCATGCAACAATATTTATTACGAGTAGATTTCAGGAATTCAATTTTAGTAATTTTGAAACGCCTGACCGTGGAAGTTATTTCCAATTTTCAAAATTTTTTTCCAAAGTAGTGACATAATAGAGCCGAAGTTTAATTTTTAGCCGTTCAATAGAAAAAAGAATCCATGAGTAAAAAGGTTGATGCCAGTTATAAGAATATAGCGCTTTTATTTCGTGGCATACTCATCAGCTTTTACATGATCAAATCTACTTTTCCGAACGAAGAAGCGAAAATATTCTTCAAAACCAACAAAATATTCCCTAACCAGTTAAAAGATAAACTAGACCCACTAAAACAAACTCATGTTGTCTACAAATTCAGATGTTTCTGTCAAGCTGAATATATCGGACACACTTATAGGAGACTAGAAGAGAGAATCAATGAACATCTCTATACAGGCAAAACAGCCATAAGAGAACATACGAGAACCTGTGCAGAAAAATTTTCCCCATTAAACTTTGAAATAATATACAAACAACCAGGGAAAAACGTGGCAGCTCTCAAAACCGCTGAAGCATTATACATAGAGAAACAAAAGCCAAATCTATGCATCCAAAAGAAATTCGTGTAACCACTGGTACTACCAAGACCAACACTGACGAATTCGCAACCAACACTTGTATCAACCCCAAGGAAAAGAAACAGATCAGACGATGACATAGGACAAAATAAGATCACCAAATATTTTTCCCAGATGTAACCATTATATTCATACCTCATATTTTCACATTACTTTGTGCTTTCAATTACAGTAACACTACCCACCCCCTTGTAAACCTAATTGACATGAAGATGAGAATTTAAAATTTTTACAAAACACTCATTATTTTTATCCAGGAAGTCAGGAAAAAATTTATTTTTTGGATTCCACTATGAAATGAGCTGATTGGTTTTGAAAACAAAAAAATTTCGGAAAAAAATTTAATCTGACCAAAATTGAGCCGTTTTTTGAATTTCGGAAATGTTTCAAATTTCCATTTTTTCAACTTTCAAATCCAAAATTTTTATCGATTTAAAAGATTTGGAGCAGTTTTCATAATTTCTATTGTTATTACTATTAGTCATATTACAGAGTCAAATGTGATAGGGATACATATCACTCTTACATGTATATCCCGAAGAGTCTATGTTATTATTATACACACGCACCAGAGAACAACCAATGAGGGCTAAAACCAATATTTTGTACACAATATAAATCTGGCATGTAAAAGCTGATGAGTATGCCACGAAATAAAAGCGCTATATTCTTATAACTGGCATCAACCTTTTTACTCATGGAATTATCTGTAGCTCAACTAAAAACAGAGATCAAAGAGTTTCTCTCTCAAAAAGAAAAAAGATGATCTGACTAATTAAAAGTGAACTTTGTTATTTTGAGGATTTTCAGGTTCTTGTTTGATTTTTCAAATTCTTATTACACAAGTAATTGGATTCAATAAGTAGTACAAAAAGTTGGGAATCTATGATTTTTACAGAAATCACGATTTTTTCATCGAGAATTGAAATAAAATTATTTTCATGAAAAATATGGTCATTTTTCAAATTCCCATTTTTACGAACTTTGAGCTGAAAATTTTTAATGATTCGAATGTTGGAGAGTGATCAAAAATGGTTTAACAGGATCAAGATTAGACAAGAAAGCTGACTAGTATCGTCAAATTGCCGACAGTCACCCCATTTTTGAGAGATTTTGAATTATCGAAATTTCATTGATTTTCAAATAGTGAAAATGATCAAAAAATTGAAATTCAGCTCCCAAACGATAATAAGGCTATGCATCAGATAAGATTCATATGAATTTATTCTTTTGTTTTATCTAGATCTTGAAAAACCCCTTTTGATCAAACTCCAACTTTTAAATCAGTAAAAATTTTTTTTTCGAAAAATTGGGATTTCGGAGCCAAATCGAAATTTGAAAAATTACCATATTTTTCATAAAAATAATTTATTTGAGAATTTTTCTTCTTCAAATGGTAAACATGATAAGGATTCCGAAGTATGATAATTCATGTAGGACTCTTAGAAATAAAAATAACTACTAATGTACGGCAAAAAAATGTATTTTGAAACAAAAATTAACTCAGTACCATAGGAATCAGCCCTGAATGAAAATACTCATAAAAATACTTGAGCAGAGATCTAAAATAGATTTTAAAAGAATGCAACTATAATTGCAAAATGAATATCATTCAGTACAGCAAGGACTACTCATGTTATATAACTCTGTTACTTTTTATTATAGAGTAAGCAAATACAAATTTGAGACCTCCAGACAAAAAATTTCGAATTTAGCTATAATATATCAGAGAAATTCGTTATTGGTCTAGGAAATCAAAAGAATTTTACCCTTATTACAAGGGGAATGACCTAAAATTCAGTAATTTAAGTCGGGTATTTTAGATCAAACACATGAAAATCTCAATACTATTCAGAACAGAATGATTTTTCGTATTTCTTTTCTCAGATCAAAAAAAGGCACGATTTCTCTAGTGAATGAGACGAAAAAACACGCCTCTTTAAAAAAGAAGTACACTCCCTTTCACAGATCGAGCATTTGTTACAGATCAGACTAGAATCATAGATTTCTCTTATGCTTATGAGTTCATTACTCTGATTATTTTTATTTTTTCGCAAAGATATATTTCCTGAATGTAGAGAGAAATAAATAGCCAAAAAAGTAGCTCACATTCCTATTCTGACATGCCCTGCCCCGGCTGCCATTCACTAACGGTTGATCGAGTTTCATTGGAAAATTTATCAACCGCATCTAAAGATAATAAAATTCTTTCGGAGCATTGCATCTCATGTACCATATCAAATTACTGTTATTAATTTAATTTAAAATAATTGAAAGAATATAAAGAAATTCTGTACACTAGGGTAGCGTTCAATGATTCAACCCTTTTTCTATTTGAAATATTGCAAAATAAATTTAAAAATTCCGTCCTTTCTCTTAGTAAAGTTCATTGAAAAATCAGTCAATATAAATCGAGATTTTGTATATCAGAAAAAACTCGCTAATCTTCTAAATATCTTCAAAATGAGATAGAGGTCGGTAAACGTTGAGAAATTTTCCTTTCTCAACTGTAAATTCATTCAAAGAGATATTTTCTAGATGTAGTTGAAAAATTTGAACAGTATTTAACTACAGGAATGAGCAATGAGTCTTGTTTTGTCTATTATTCCTCTTTTTTTCTATAGATTATAGGCAATAAAGATGTTTATAATTACATTTAGATTATATTTGTTGAAATGGCTTAGCTAAATAGATGAAAAATACAAATGTATTTGGTTATGAACAAGGAATTACAACAACAGCATTCTATAGTGTTTATTTTACAGTCTTTTTCTTGAAGCAAAGAAAGCGTATAGGAGACGAATCCGATTACATACCAATTTTTGATATTGTGTTTAATTCCCCTAATCTAATACAAGAAAACTAATCAATCTAGAATTACTAAAAGATGATTTGTAAAGTGAAGAGTAAAAAAGCCTTAATCTATATTTTTTAGTAAAGATAGTCAAGATTTTTCAACCTTTTCCAGCCTTGGGATTTTTGTGCATCTATTTCTCAATAAAAATATTTGATTATTCCATCAGCTATTTTTTAAATTTTAGACTAATAGAAAATAGTTTACGGAGCAATAAAAACGGAGTACTCATCTCTTAGCCTACTTAATGTCTGTCTCCCTATCCCTCTTGTGGGCTATGGGTAAAATTTGATATCAAATGGAAAATGACAACTTTCTGACAAGATGCCGAAAAAATTGAGTGAGTATAACAGGGGGAGAAATCATTCTATAACTACAACTCATCAAATCTATTTATATTTTATATTATTCTTGTCTATCTAATAGTGTAAGAAATATCAAAAAATTTCCTCACCATATACCCGGCATGTCCTATTCAGAAAACGATTATTTGAGAACCAAGAACCAAATATGAATTAGAACAAAACTCTCACCTTTGACCCGAAAGAAGCAATTACATACATTTTTAGAACAAGAATTAAGTATTGAATCATGAAAATAAAATCTTTGTCGATAAAAGAACACTTCAGATATTTAAATTTGCAAACTATACGAATTGACAAATACTGCTCAATAATCTGAAATTCATATAACATTGCCTCTTCAGTAAATCTTGAATTGATTCGGAAAAATTTATTCAATATTGAATCTACCGATCAAGGACCATCATGATAAATTGATTAGAAAATGCAAACTCGGTGATATAAAGGGATTCTGAATGCAAAAAAACTAGATCTAATGAGACCAGAATTGACCAGGTCTACTTGAAAAAAACTTGAGACCAACTATATCTGTAAAACAATAAGTAGAAAGAAGCATATTCGAATATTAACAAAAGGAATTCTCATCGATTCATTGAAAATAACCTGGGAGTCTATGAAAAAATTGGTTTCTTTGAAGAATTCAAAGTAAAATCCTAAATTGACGTCATGTTTATCTTCTTATTTATTCGAGATATTGTCTGAATCCGAACTGGTTTTATCACGATTATCTTTTATTTTAATCTTAATTTTCCGTGATGAATTAGTTAATTTTTTAATATTCGCGGATTGCTTCATTTTAGGGTTCTTAACTAGAATTCAAGAGACAGAAGTACGCATTATGATTACTTCTCAACTAAGAGAACCTGGACTAGGAAATACTAGAACTGCAGAGCCGATAATAGAAAATAACAGAATCATTCTACCTCCTCTGCATATTGAATTAGGTATTTTTGAAAAATTTATTTAAGTATTTGTAAGAATTGTATATTCAGAAATACGAACGATTTAGCTATTTATCTATGGCAAAAATCGATGAAAGTATTTTGACAGGACCTGATATCAGAAAGATTATTCAAGAAGATATTTTTCAATTATATTTGACTGTTATAGAACAAAGAGCTTACATCGATCTTGATCTCTGAAAAATTCTCAAGGCTAGAATTATCCAGAAAAAAGTTCATTGCTCATATATTTTTCAATAATATAATAGTACCAAGTTTGAAAAATTCGTACAAAATAAAATATCTATTTCTAATATCACGTAGTTAATAAGAAGATGGAAATTTATGATTTTTACAAAATTTTCAATTTATTCTTCGGGAAATCGAATTTGATCAAGAGTTTTTGGAATCAAGATTATGAGGCCCTCTTTCACGACATGGAGAAAAAAAATTTAGAAAATATCAATTTTTAAGGAAAATACGGCAAATTTGAAATCTTGAAGTAGCGCCAAATTCCCATTTTTTTAAACTTTGAGTTGAAATTTTTTGTTGATTTCAATGTGAGAGAATGATCAAAAGTTGATTCTTAGGATCACAATTAGTCAAAGAAATTAAATATGCTGAATCTGGTTTTAAGAATCACCCCATTAAGAATTTCGTAAAAATCCTAAATTCCCATCTTCATATTAATTAGCTTCATGTTGAACAGCTCCCTAGAAGGAACTATTTGTTAAAAATTATAATCCAAAAGTAATAGACTTGTGATTAGAGGTTAGATTCATTAGACTATTATATGATTCTTAAATATTAACTGATTTCTGAGACTACTATCTGAGAAAAACATGATGGGAAGCACAACGTGAGGTACTCATACTTTCCATGCTCAGGAAAATATCATTACTTTCTTTTCATGATGAAACTACAGAGCAGGAGGAGAACAAAAGAATTTTGAGATATTCATTTTTCTAGTATTTTAGTAACAAAAAAATATAAAGCAAAATCAAATGTAATTAAAAGGAATGAGAGAATCGATAAACTTTATCTGAAACTAGCTGGGAATTTATGATTTTCACGAACTTATTACATCAAGAACTCGAGAACAATACAGAATCAGGACACAAAATGAGAAATCTTCATTACAATATGGTCTTCTCGTCTAAGAGGCCTGGTTACCGCTGTATCCCTCTTAAGGTGTTCCTTCTCCTTGGTTGATAACTTTCTAATTGTACGTCCTCAATGAACATGGGAATTTACGGGTTTTCTCAAAATTTTCTGGAAGATATTTTAGAAACTGATTTGGAAAGGCACTCTTTGAGCTGATCTCCGATCATTCTGGTACATTAATTTTCAAACAGACAAATGATTTTCGCACGACATCTCCAGCAATTGGTATGTTGATCCGTTTTTAAGATTACCATTTCCCATTAAAAACATAACTTTGAGCTCTCTATTGCTGGACTCGTTTTTCTACCTAACCAACCTAATTAAAGATGAGAATTCACTTTTTTTCTCCGGATTGTCAGGAAGATAAAAATTTTTGAATACCACGAAGAGATGAGCTCATGAGTTTTTGAAGTAAAAAATTGATTCCTGCCGAAATTAGGCCATTTAGGAATTTCAAAAACGCCCTAATTTCCCATATTTTCAACCTCTGAATTTCGAATATTTGAAGCATTTTGATGTACTTATTTTTCGGAACTTCAATAAACAAAAAAATTAAAATTTGACCAAATTCGAAATCTTCGTCTAATGGGGATCTAAAAAATAGTTGTGTTCCTAACTAAACGTAGAAAAATATCAAGCTTTTTGTAAAGCATAGTAAATTCTCACCTACATGTAAAATTCAGCCTTATATTTAAGTTGATTAAAAAATCAGATGAAAAAGATGCCAATTTTTAAATTCCCGATAGTTTTGATTAATCAATTGGATTATCTCTTTCACTGATCGTGGTAATAAATTAATACTACTTGCTAATCAGTTATTTTCCCATTTATAATGAGAAGAGCAAATGATTAATCTCAATTAGTAAGAAAGATAAACCGATGAAGAAAAATACAAATGTCCTCTAAGGTTAGTGTGTGTCCATCTTTTTTTTGGTTATGAAACTTGATTAAAAATTATTACAAGTATATTGTAATTTTACCTGCCTATTCGTGATAAACAAGACATAAAATTATCATTTTATTAATTACAACTTTTCACGTATGAAGATAAGCGTTTACGCGGTATTTCAGCTACTAAAATGAAAGAAATCCAAGCCAAAAAAATTTTTGCCATTTTATGAATTTCGAAAATGCTTCCATTTTTAAATCTCTAAGCTCAATTTTAGGATAAAAATAATGAATGAAATGTATATTTGGTAAAAATATAACTTGGAAAAACGATATATTAGAGCCAAATGTACATTTCTTAAAGCATCATCATCAATTTCAAATCACCTAGAATTCTCTTTCATGATGATTTTTTCGAAAAAGTTGGTAGGAATTATAAACCATCTCAATCTTAATCAAGTAATATGTGTAGACTCTATTTGTGCGTTTATCTTTAAGTTCTACAAAACCGATGATGGACTGTTTCACCAAACTGGACATTTATCATATCAGTAGTAAAAGTAAACGTTAATGATGTAAAATTTGTATCGAATGGAAATTTCCTGATAACCTTCAACTTTTTGTAAATACACTGAAGAAATGCGAAATTTTGAGAAGCTAACAGGAAGTTGAGAAAATCGTACTGTCTGTATTCCATCTCTTAATGAACTGGTTGCAATTTATTCAATTCCATATTTTTTAAAATATCAATTATTCTCCAGATGATCAGAATTAATCATCCAAAATATACCTGATACAAAAGCCAATAGGTTGAGAACATTTTTAAAAAATTTCGAAAAAATTCAATATGACCAAAATTAGGCCGTTTTTCGAATTTGAAAAATGCATCAAATTTCCACTTTTCCAACTTTCGAATCAAAATTTTTATCGAATTCAAAGATTCGAAGCAGTTAAACGCAGACATTCGAGATCAACATTAGATGAAGAAATTGAATTCAGCTGCAGAAATTTACAGAATTTCGTTATTATTGTGGGAAATCGAAAAATTTGAATTTATTGATTATCTCGAGGGGGAATGGTCCAAAATTTAAAAGTTTAACTTTTTCTTGAAAACAGTAGAATCCTTTCTTCCTCTGGAACGATAATCCTTTCTTCCTCCACGGCCCAATTCGAATTATTTATATAATGTTGACCTCAAATATCTGCGTTTAACTGATTAAATCTTTGAAATCGATAAAAATTTTGATTCAAAAGTTAAAAAAGCGGAAATTTGGTGCATTTTCGAAATTCGAAAAACGGCCTAATTTTGGTCACATTGAATTTTTTGAGTCTTTTGTAAAAATGATAAATTCTCATTGTATTGGTCAATTAAAATATTCCAGGGAAACTGTAATTTTTTATTGAAAAGAAAGTTGAATGATATTTTTTCCATCTTTAAAAGGATTTCTTATTCATTAAAAAGTTTTTTTTCTTTTATCCGCTCTCAGTTTTATAACTCAATATCTGCTTATAATAATAACATGCAAATGATTCTTTATCCATTGTGGTTAAGGCACGGGGGAAAAAACATGAGAAAGAAAGCAAGTTGAAAAATATTCTGTTTCGTAATCAACTCTTCAATTATCATGAACTATCCTGAGTATGTAAAAGAAATAATTTCCTCTCTCTTTCTTGAGAGAAATCTACTTCAAATGCCGATGTTTAATTTGAGTAAGTAAAGTTTCTTAGAAGCATAGAAGAGAATTTATTATATTAAATTTCTACTTGCCTGAAATGTAAAAGACAAGAAAAACGTTTTCTACTTATTAACCTATCTGTGATTAGTTTGAGGAAAGGTTGCCAACAATGAAGGGAGGGGAGAAAAAGCTCACATTGGCTAGGGTTAGAGCACCGCTTGAAAAATGAGCAAAACAAAATAATTAACTTGGCATTTGGAAATGTACAAAATTTGAGCAAAACACATATTTTCGAAAAAAGGGGTCTCAAGTTTTTATTCTCACAAATTGTAGGAAAAACCGGAGTCTGCTTTAACCCTTTCGGTGCCGATGGACATATATGTCAATTTTCCAATTTTTTTGAACCTTCATAACTCTACCAGTTTGATAGGTTTCTAGATCAAACAGCTCTTCATGTAACAAGTATAACAACTGTAACTTTATTTCATACTCTGAGTTCTTCAACATGATCTCCAAACTGAAATTCAAAAACCGACGAGACATATTTAATATAAGTATAAACATACTACTAAACGGACACAAAACCTTCTTGAGTAACATATATAATTTATTTAAAGAGTCATTTAATAATAACTCAATCCCTGATGAATTTCTAACCACCAAAGTCATACCACTTCCGAAAAAAGAATCCACTGAATTCAGACCAATATCACTACAATCTACATTCATGAGAATC
>SSNU01000186.1:131914-220384 GCA_012064415.1 Gyrodactylus bullatarudis
TGTCACTTGAAACTGTACAAAATTATAAATTCAACATTTCTTACCTGGTAACAGGTATTAACCAATTGTACATTTTGAGTTGAAATTTCAACCAATAACATCATCTCTATTCTCTCTTGTAAAACCAGAATTTATATGGCATGTATCACACTGATGAGTATGCCCGAAATAGAGATCTTTATTTCTGAAATAATCTGGCATCTTCTTATTTCTAATTCACTCATGACATCGGTAGCTCAGCTTAAAACCAATGTCTCTGAACATTTATCTTAATAATATCTATTTTACTGGAAACGCAGAGGAAGTGGAAATTAGGCACATTTTGGAAAATTGAAAATATAGTCTAATTTTGATTGAATTTTTATTCTAGTCTACCATAGATCAGCTAGCCTCTCATATTTCTCAGTCAGTGAAGGAGGACCTATCGAATGAAAAAGATAAGGCGATTCGAGGGGTGGAAATCTTTTTGAATACTGCATTTTCAAAAATAAATACTTGAATGAGCTGTAGATATATAATACATATAGTGTTTTGAAGAATAGAGTTTTGAGAGACAAGAGAATAGGATTTTCTACACATAAATAGATAGTAAACATAGTTTTGGATTTGTCTGATAGGTTTATATTTGTACTTGTGGTTTTTATGATTTTTATGTCTTTTTGGTGTTTTCTCGTCTATTCTTGGATTCCAAGTCAAGAAGAAGGGTGAGCAGGGATTTTCTCTTTTCAATGATGCTCTCCTGACTGAACCAATTGTTCATTTGCATCTGAAAGTAGTCTTTGGTGAACTCTAGGATAGGCTCCTAAAAATGAGAAATATGTCGACTTGATTCTTATCAAGAGAGGCTGACCAACTTCATACTTGATTACATAACAGACTTACTTTGACAAATTTCTCCACATAATGCAATAGAAAAGCTCCACAGTCGTAGAGATTGCCTTGACGAGGGACTTTTGGGCCATAACCTCTCAGGGTATCCCGATCAAACCGTATGTTACCATGAAGAGGAGCCTTCCTATTGTCCCATTCTATTTGAAGATAACTGGGAATAAGGAGGAGAAGTTGATTAATTAATTAAAAGATTATCAGGCCAATGGAAAATTACTTACTCCCTGACAAGTTTGAGAGCAGAAACTCGTCTAGCATAGGGCAGGGAATCGAAAATCAGCAAACACGGCCTATGGGGAAAATGGCTCAGTAATAAGTAATAAGGAAAGGTTAATTTAAAGTACACTTACATTGGTCGGACTCCGTTTTGCATTAATTTGGCGACCTTCAACCTCCGCCATCGATTAAAAGCATCTCCCTAGAAAAGAAAATATTTTTGATAGAAACCTTAGTTAATCATGGATATAAATGGGTGGAAACAAACTATTTTATCATCAGGTAATGGTTTAAGGGCGTCCTCTAAATCTTGATTAGTGATAAGGGGTCCTTTGACCAATTTCTCTTCGATATCTTTGAAGCGACCAGTGAGAAGAAATTTGTCGGAGATTCCGTTGTTGAACAGGTCCAAATATGAGATCATGCCGGCCATCCATGGGAAACATACCAGGGCAACGTACCAGTGGTAATTTTCATTAATTGGAATTATCATAAAATCTTTGTCGAACATGTTAATCTTCTTAGTCCAAGGACTCATTTGTTTAAAGATTTTATCCTTTTCTGTCTTGGTCATCTGGTCAAAATCTTTATACTTTGGCATGTTGAAGACTTTACATTCGCTGAGTGAACTTGTATCAAATGTTGGGTTTGGTTCTTTCTGATTATTAACAATAACTATTTCAAAGGCTTTAGTTAATTTAGTATAAATAAAACTGTTAAAAAAATGATATTGGCTAGCAACAGATTCTGAAATAACTTCACGCCATATATAACGCAGATAAAAATTGATAATTTTGTCATTAAAAAATACTTCTGGTTTAAGAACATCGAGATCTTCTGATGTTATTACGACTCCACTGTAGTTTAAATGAAAAGCATTCTTATTCTTCCTATCCATCACGTTTTCTGTGACAAAAGGATTTTCCAGATTCTTGTTCGCTGAGTTGGTGTTTATTTCTTGTTTCGGCTGCTCATCTTCATCGTCATCTGATAGAACAATACAATGATTCTGTTCTTCAACACTTTCACATGTTTTCTGAATTTTCGCAGGAGTCTCATGAGTCTCATTATTTTCAATAGGACTGTAGAAAAGCTTGCAAGGTACAGCACTATTGTATGGCGCTAATTCTAGACTAGTTTTTAAGGAAAGTTCAAGATTAGTAGAACCAATAATTCCGACAAAATGCTGTAAATGATGCCGCTTTACAATGGAATGTAGAAACTTTATTCGAATTAATGATATGGACTTGTTTTTGAGCATAGAGAAGCAATTTTCTATCTCAGCTTTGAAATTTTCTGTCAGCCTGAGATATAAAACGCGATCTTCTTCACAAAATAAAAGACTGTCGATGTTTTCAGGGATAAAGGTTATTTTAACATCATTTTCTAAATTGATTATATATAAGACTAACGATTGTTGTTGTTATTACTGAGAATCATTGAGTCTTTTGATATTTTGAAATATCCTTTTTCCCATTGAACGCGGATAAAATTTCCAAAATGAATAGATTCTGTAGGTAAGTTGACATTAATAACAGAATCGACGCTGCTTGACAAGCTTAAAAATATTAATTATGAGTTACATGTCATCAGTGGGGGGCATTAATAACAATTTGATAAGAAGCCAAGTAAATTTATATTTTAATATAAACTTAAACAATTTTGAGTGCATTTGATGAAAAATAATTTGTTTCTTTAAAAGTTTTTTGACAAAACTGAATTCAGTTATTAAATTTATTGACATTGAAAAAGAATCTTTATCAAAGATCTTTGGCATAATGCTCAATAAGCATTTCTCGTGTGCTTCGATTAGATTTCTTTTAGTCTAAAAATCTTTGATATTAAATCTTCTATCTTGGGCCAAGTTTTCATTGAGAATCTCAAAAGCTGTATTTCTTAATCCTCTACTAGGATTCCAGTTACATCGGAGCCATATGATGTGCTCATTAATTTTTTATGAGGAATAACGATTTACAATTAATTATCATTATTGTTGCTATGGGTGATCTTTAAGTATTTTCTTTCACTTTTCTATTGGCAGGGGTTTCGTTATCGGTTACATTGCAAGTTGCAATGATGTACCTTATTAATCCTAAGCGAAATTTTCTAATTTTGAGTGGCTTTATGGTATCTCATCACACTGTCCTGTAAAATTTCCTTGTGATGGAAAAAATTTGTTTCCCTATTTAGGAAATAACGGTTCCTAGTAGAAACTTCCTAGTGTTGGTGCATACACAATAAGTCTAAAGGGCTAATCTATAGAACATTTGCCCCTCTTGTTTTGCAAAGAGACTAAGGGCTTTTAAACATCGATGAAATGAAAACGAATCCCTTGCGGTAACCAACACGATTCAAAGTAAACATTGAGAGAAATAAAAGGGGGCAACAGTTCTCTAGCTTAACCGTCTAAATCTTCAGTTAAATTAGTTAATTTATGGGATAAACTGTGGAAATCTTAATTTTGGAGAGATGCTTGAATTTAGTCAATCATAGAATTTGCAATTAAAATTTCAGCTTAGACACTGTTTTTAATAAATACAGTGGGTAGTAAACACAATGGAGCAATACTATAAACTAAATATAGTAACTAAGGAAGTATAGGAAATATTTGGCAGGCTAGACAGATTACCTGAATCAATGAGAATTATGTAGGGTTTCCATTTTAATTTTTCATTGGTTGAGGATTACTCCAGCAATAAGCAGAGTAAATTCTGCTCAAAAACTGTAAGAGTAACTATCCAAGTTCAGAGATTCGTTAAGTACTGATCAGAGCAGTGAGTTTTTTAATGAATATTTTTTCTTTGTGATTATCATCTGTTGCTTGGGTAGTTTTTATTAAAAAATCAAATTTAATTAAATTTCCGTTACTCTGCCTATTTCTAAAGAATTAAGAGTGAATATATACTAGATTTTTATTTGGAAAAATTTTGAAAATAGTTGTGATTCTCTGGTACATAGGTCATTAAATATTTGCATATATATGAAATCTTTTTGTTTTTAAAAATTGATAAGTCTATTTTGAATCTAGTGCGGAGTGGGAGAAGTATATTGAGGAGAAATGAGTATCCACGGCAAGATCTTAGATTGTAGTGAAGCATGTCTGGTATATAGGACCGATGCAGCTGAGATTCGTCTTAGCCATAGAGGATGTAGATTGGCGCGATCAAGTAATTCTTTGTAAGAGAGAGGGCCATAACATGAACGGAGATAGATGTACTGTATTCTCTACAGTTTTTTAGCTGTGCCAGTAGGAAGGTTACAAAGGATTCCAGATCCATAATCTAGATGTGGTAGAATTAGTGACTTATAAAGGGATAACCTCAAGGTGGGATTAATTATAAATTTTCTAGTGAAATAGCTTTTGCATCTGACTTTCTTGAGAATTTCATTAGAGTGATTGTGCGTGTTAAGGTTGTTATCATAATGAAGGCCGAGATCCTTAATGGAGGAGACAAGTTCATAAGTGAATAATAATGTAATGTTACTTCATAGCGATTTATCAGCAATGGGCAATTCACAAAGTGGAAATTCGAACGATGAAGATTTAGATGATGAAAAAAAGAGAGAAGCAAAAAAACTAAAACGTCAACTCAAGGAGAAGAAGGAAAAGGAGAAAAAGGAAAAGGAGAAAAGGGATAAAGAGAAAAAGAATAAAGACAAAAAAGGTAAAAAACGAAGACATTCCATTGATAATGAGAACTTTGACAAAGAAAAATTGAAAAGGAACAGAGAGAAGTATAAAAACCAAATGGAGGCAGGATTGTTGAAAGGAAAATCAGAGAATGATTTAACAGAGCTTGAAAGGTCTGGCTCGAGTTTATATCCAAATTACGAAGTTAAAAGAATTGGAATTTACAAGTCTAAAGAAGATGCTCAAGCAGACAACGTTTATAGATATGTAGTTTGGAATCCAAAACACTATAGAAATTGGGATAAGTTCATGGAACATTTAACAAACGTGGTTAAACCAAATAATGGTCCTATTGAGAGATTATTTACCCCAACCCATTGCACTAGAGTCCCGCCAGAATTTTCAGCAATAGAAGACAAGAAGAACTATATCGTTTCAACTTTTATGGATTCAAAGGGATTTCCAGAAGGGTATGTTAAATTAACTCTTAATTATTAATTTTGGTAATCTGATTCTTATTAAGAATTTCTTAATTCGCAAAATTTTCAAATTGGTAGATATTTCAGTGTGATATAAGCACTTAACTAGTTAACTTAACACCTAATTCTTTATATACTCACATGTTCGAAAGTGCTAATTTCAATTTGAAAATAAATTTTGACAATTGGAAATACATCAGCTTCTAGTTGCTAGATGGATGGTAATGATAACCTCAAAACTCCAATTAAAATTAAAAAAATTAACTCAGCCTACCTTTTAAGATCAAGTAGCCGAGTTAGTAACTCTGTTCTTCAAAATTATGTTTCTGAAAGAAAGTCAACAGTTCAGAAACTGCAGGAATTTAAAAAAAGAAGGAATCTAACTGTATTCAAAGAATTTAACTTTTCTCTTCCTGATCGTCTTAAAAAGCATAAAAAATTCAACGAAGAGCAGAAAAAAAGGATTGAGAAGAAAAAAGAAGAAGAGCGCAAAGCCAAAGAAGCCCAGGAGAGGAGAGAAATTAAAGAATTGAGAAAAAAACTCGTCTTCCGTGCACGTCCAATGCCTTCATCCACTTTTACTCGATGTTAGATTGATATTTTTAACTTCATTCCACATTCAATAAATGAATTTTTATTCTTTTCATGTTAAATCGTACGGTTATAATTTCTTTTCTCAGCGAGAAGCCGTCAAAAGCAAGTTCATCAGCTAGTGTAGTTAGTGATGATACCAGTGGTTTAGTGAGTTGTTAATTCCATAAAAATCATGTTGTGATCAAATATTTTTCTTACCAAAGGCTTCGTATCCGTCCGATGACAGAAACTTTGGAATGAGAAATGATACATCTAATCGTCCAGTTGTTATATTGTAAATCGTAGTTTAGCCACTTTAAATATTCTCTCTTTTCAAATTTTTGATAATTATTGATTAATCATTTTTTCCGCAGCGTGTACCGTAATAGAGATATCTATTATAAACCAGCAGTTATCAGACTTCATAAGCGAGAACTAGAATCTATGGATAGAATACTTAATGCTATTGGTGAAAAGGTGACCCTTTTGAGTTGTACACCAATAAGAAGGTAATTTATTTTCTATTTTATCAAAATTCAGATTATATGACTTGGAGGGCAATTTAATACGCGATGGATCTGAGATAATGCATGCTGCCAACTATGTTGCTGCTGGACTAGAGAAATTCTACAAGCTCGACTATAAGAATACTGATCTTTTGGATTTTCGACATAACTAATAGTCACATGCCATCATGTTGCAAAATATATTGCTAAAATTTAAATAGAGATTCTTTATTATAGAACAATAAATTCATATAATGTCATTGTAAGATTCTACTCGTCATTCTTGTGCTTTGAAATTTGGAGTGAATTTAATCTTAAATAAAGACTATTTTTTAATCAACTCGATTACTAAATTAACACTAGCCAAAGGATTATAAATTGAAATTAAGTGGTCATCAATGATTAAATAGCTCAAAAGTTACAACCTAGAAGTAATGAGCAACTGCTGTCTTAAATTACAGTAATTAAGTAAATAACAGTAACTGTATTACAGAGTCTTTAATTTACAGTACTAAAGTAGTATATTTAATTATTATTAATTTAAATTTGAAAATTTGCAAAAAACTAAGTGAAAGACTCATTTTAGAATGCAGTTGTTTGAATTACACTTATATTTGAGACATTGGAAGGTATGAAGAAAAACGTCAGACCTAGTGACGACGAAGATACTTCGCATCACCCAACCAAAGATGAAATTGATGTTGCTATATATCTCTATGATACCTTAAAAACTCGTGAGGGAAAAGTATCAGGCATGGAGATGGGAATTTTCAAGGGTATAAATGCTTACAAATGTCTTGAGAAATCTCCCTGGTCTAATATGAACGGGAAACAGTATAATCCAAAATATCCTCTTTTATTTGAGAATGAGAAGTCAATAATTGATTTCATGTCCAACATGATGTGCAAAGGCTTATTTAGAAAGTATGTTATAAACCTAATGTCATCTTGAAAAAATTTATATTTTAAAACCTCAACAGGTCATACCGAATGAAGAAAAAACTTGAAGAAGAACGCAAATCTAGGCCAGATTTTGACGAGGAAGCAGAAAAGAAGCGCCTAGAAGCCAAAGAGAAACTGAAAAAAGAAAAACTACAAGATTTGTCTCTTAGTGCCCAAATGAATTCATTGAACAAAAAGATTTTACCTAAATTAGTTTTTGTGAAAGATGCTACAGTCTTTGAGGTAAATGAACCGTTCGTGTACTATGTTTGGATTTTCGATAGACCAGTTACTCTAAAAACTTATGTTCTCGGAGGTCTCATGTTACTGGGTGTTGTGGCCTGTTGCTTCTTTCCCATTTGGCCCAGCTTCCTAAGAACTTTAGTTTACTATATTACAGTTGGTATTTGTATATTTATGGGTTTCGTTGCTGTTCTTGGCGTCATTCGTTTCATTCTCTACACGATCCTTTCAATATTTACAAGACAAAAGTTGCAATTTTGGCTATTCCCCAACTTATTCGCAGATTGTGGTGTTATCGAATCATTCAAACCCTTGTATGATTTAAAATGGACTGAAGGTTTCTCTATCAAGGCAAAGGCTGAATAATTCCAGTTATTTTTCCTGTGTTCAATCAAAAAATGAGTCTTTCCTGTACCATGGTTAACTTTCTTTCCAATTTCTCAAGATATTATATATTTAAACTAAACAATTATTATAAACTTTATCGAATTAAAGGATTCATCCACTCTTGTCGAATAAAATTTAAGACTAAGAAAATTTACCTTTTTTCTTTTACAGCAAACTCATTCAATCGCATTAGCCCTCTTGAATGAGAATAACACAATCACTGAAATTTGAATATCCACTGGAATCTATGCTTCTACATTATTATATTCTATAGATAGATACTAGCCTAGAAGACTACCAGATAGATTACTATAGAAACCCTAGAATACTTGATTGGCTATTGTAATATTAATTTTTTGAATTGTTAAAATTGTTAATACAGTAGTAACGAAAATATTCTTTCTCAAAAGTAATGAAAGTAATCCATAATCTTCATGCAAATTAATCTGTCAAATGCCCACCTGCTAAAATTACAAGATCAAGGACACTTGATTGCCAATCAGACCGAAGTGTCAACAGACAATGAACTGAATCATTTTAATGAAATTCACTTTTGCGAGGGCCTATCACGTGAGGAGAAGCAATGGCTGATTCTTGACTTTTGCCTGAGTCTGTGGAAGGGTAGATATTTGTGTCAAGACTACTCTCGAGAAGCCTTCTTCTCATGGATCAATGAGATATCTGCGCAGTTTGAAAATTTGATAAAGTATGGTAATTTTAATCAAGTTGAATGGGATAAAGAATTATTCTCACAAGAATACGCAATCATTGGAAATATTGAGGAATTTCAAAAGGCCCTTGGCCTCCTAATCCAGAAGGATAGTGTGGTACATCTTACGAAATTTTGCCACGAGTCTTTCTTCTCCAACCACATAACCGTTAGACTAATCTGCGACATTGAAAGTAAATTCTGTCAATTCAATGAAATTGATCCCAACCAGAGGAAGGACATTGTCAAGGACCTAGATAACGTACTCCTCTATAATTACAGGGATAAGTTTATTAGCGACTTTGACTACAGTACCCTATCGATATACATTATCCTTATTAAAATGTATTTCGACAACCTTCCAATGGCGGACCATGTCTTGGAAAAATTAAAGGCTTTTCTCCTCTTCTTGTCCATACCGAATTCGAAGCAACTTGCAAATTATCTCGCAATTAGACTGGAGGAGGAAGATTTCTCTGACCTTCTACTCTTTTCCTCCTTCACAGAGAAGGAGGCCACCTTTTCTCAGACAGCAAAATTCAAGTCCTCCTACAACTGGGACATGTTAAAGTACACTCCGACGAGTAAGGAAAAAGAAGAGCCGATCGATACTAACGAAAGTATATTTCTTGAAAAAGACTTTCTCCGAGTGCTACAGGCTATACGTACGACTAGTGCAGATCGATCGATTGAAAATAAATCAAAATTTCACGAGACAATGAAAATGATCTATAGGGAACACGAGGAGAAGAGAAGCCTGAATGAATTCCAAGTCAACATCCTTCTTGTTTGCCTGATTGTGGAAAGGTGGAATTTCCAATTAAACCATGTTTCCATTCCTCCTTATAGGAAAGCCTGGTATGAGGAGAAAATAAAAAATCTCCTCATTTTCCTTGATAAGCATTCAAAAGTTGCATTCTTATCTCTTGCCCAAAGACCGCCCACTTTTCACGAGGAGCTTTATCAACTTTTCCAGGAAATACTAATCGTGGAATTCAAGAGGATATTTCAAAATATACCAAATGATCAGCAGAGCAAACAACTTGTCAAGGACAAGTTTGCAGAGTATGCCGACACCTCAAGAGAATCAAGTCAGTTGAATAAGGCAGTTGAGAGGACCTCTGATGTCAAGTTCAAAATATTTGAGAGCGAAATGGCTGTCACTTTGGAGAATGATTTCAAGAACTTGGAGAACCAGCTAAACAATGATCAACTTTTTGTAGGATTAATGCTAAAAATTTGTGAAGAATTTCAAAAACAGACAATAACTTCCAAAGAATATCATTTCTTGATAAGTTTCCTAGCTGTCAATAGACAACTTGCACTAACTAACAAAGTATTGGACAGTTGGTGGTGTTCAATGAGAGAATTATTTATGAGATACCTAAGAGAGCAGGATTCAAATATTCTTAGTCGAATGGCTTCAGAGGAGGTTACGGAATATGACACAGTAAAACTATTATTTTTATTACCTTTGAAAATTGAAGACTCTTGCATCAATGATAACCAAGAACATGAAGTAAATGACAGTAATTTGAATAAGCACATTCACAAGATCAAGCATGAATTTGAAGAGAGAACATTTTTAGGGAAACTGAAGTATACTCTACAAAATATTGTGAATGAAAAATGCTGCTTTCCAAAGACTTTACAAAAACTCATCTAATAATTGGACAATCAATCGGTATCCTGTACTCTTAAGAATTTTCATCATTAGGTTAATGACAGTCGGTCATTAACAAGATTCAAATTTGACTATTTTACAAAGTATTTACATAAACGAATAATTAAAATTAATTGAACTTTTTATCGTTTGAAGTATAAAATAATTTAAAAATTAGATGATGAGTTTTTCTAGCTGGGAAGATTTACTTGTTTCTAAGCCTATTATCAAGTCTCTTAAGGAGAAAAAAATAAAATCTCCAACTGAAATTCAGCAAAAAGTTCTCGAAATCGCTCTAACAAATCGTTGCGATGTTCTTGGCTGTGCCCCGACTGTAATTCTTTCAATATTTTATTTTAGGGTTCTGGTAAAACTCTCGCTTATGGCATACCACTTTTAACAAGAGTGCATGAAATAAAATCTGATTCGTCATCGCCTAATGATGATGAACCTCCTAAGAAAAGGTCAAAAATTAAAGATGTTTTTGAACAAGATATTATCGAAGAGTTAGATCCTGACACTTTTGAATTAAAAAATAAAGATGAGAATACATCAGATTGCGAATCAGACTGCCCCATTGAAGCACCATCAACTAGTGTTTTAGGACTTGTAATCGTCCCAACTCGTGAATTGGCTCTGCAAGTTACAGAAAATCTACGAGATGCCGCCAAATACATGTCACCAAAGCCCGAAATTCTCACAGTTGTTGGTGGAATATCAGCTGATAAACAACTTCGCCAAATTAATACCCTTTTGCCTGATATAATCGTGGCGTGTCCTGGAAGACTTTGGATGCTTATTTCTCAGGTAAAATTTAAATTCTATTATAACCACAGAATATTCCACATTTATTGGGTATGAAAGAGAATCTAAAATGTCTCGTTATCGATGAAGCTGATCGTCTATTTGAGAGTCAGCATTTTAAAGAACTTCGATTTCTCCTGCGTTTCATAAATCCCAAAAGATCTGAAGAGCATGAAAAATTCAGAAAATCCCGACAAAATCTCATTTTCAGTGCCACTCTCTCTTTTGTTCACAAGGATGCAATTGCTTTTCGCCAGAGAAGGAAAAAAGAAAGAGGATTTCGCTTTCAAAAGATGACCCAGGAAAAAAAATTGAGTATGTACCCAATTAATTGAAAAAAAATTTTTTCTCTTGTAGAAAACTTCAGAGCTCTCATTGGTATGAATCCCAAGGCTAAAATTATCGACGTATCAACAGTTGAAAATGATGCGCTAATCGAATCCGATCGTTCAGCTATAGCCTCTATTATGCCGGAAAATTTGCATCAGTTTAAACTCTCTTGCATAAATATTCAGGATAAGGATGTTAGATTGATTTGGCTTCTCCTTCACTATCGCCAATCATCAGCCGAAGAATTCGGAAATGGATCAATGCGCTGTTGTATTTTTGTCAATAGTAAGGCCAATCTTCGACGTTTAGCCGGTCTCTTGCGTGTTCTCTCCTTGGGATGGAAATTAGGTGATAAGGAAGATTCTAATTCAATTTATATTCTCCATGCTGATATGCCCCAAAAGAAGCGATTAATATCTTTTGAGAAATTCCACCAAAATCCACGTGGTGTCCTCTTGGCCACCGATGTTGCAGCTCGTGGTCTAGACTTTGCCAAAGGCGACAACTTTGTCGGTCTCGTTGTTCACTACGATATTCCAAGGATTGCTGAAAATTATATCCATCGTTGTGGTAGGACAGCACGGGCCTTTCGCACTGGTCAAAGTGTCATCCTCATTTGTCCCGAAGAAGTTTCTCTATGGAAAAAGATTTGTCTTTCCTTGAAGAATATAGGTAAATAGTACAACTTGCTAGCTGAGTATCTGAGCTTTTTAATGAGATTTTTTTTTTCAATTTACTTTTACAGTTGACAATGTCAGTGAAATTGGCCAACAGTTTGCAGAGATTGAAAAGAAACACTGCAAACTTATTTACCGCAAGGGCTTGGAAATTGAAAGTACTCAACATCGGGTGGAGAAGAAAGCAAAGGAAAACTCATGGTTCTTGAAGGCTGCGGAAGAAGCAGAAATTTATGTTGACGAGGAAGACATTAAAAAATCAATACGATCTGGAGTCTACAAGTATGCTTTTGCTATAAATTCAAAAACTATACTGTAATTCGATCTGATTATTTGAGGAATATTTCTGAAAAGATACTAAAGCTAGTTAATATGGAACAAAATTCTCAATAAATTTCATCAAGATATGAAATTTGATCAAGAATTTTTGAAACGTAAAAATCATGAAGTCTGTGATATGAAGAAAAAAACCAAATTTTATGAAAATTATGGTAAAAGTCCTAAAAATTGTTTATAAGTTTGACTCCCGCATTAAAATATTTTCGACCCTCTACTTATGAGTATGCCCATGAATTTTAAATTTATTTTCCCCACTCGGCTAACTTTGAGGATTAATTTCTCGTCTATTTTACATTAAAATTCACTTATAATTTGACCAAAGCATCGTATGCTTATTCTTAACCACCAACTATTTTTTCAGAAACCCCAATTCAATTTTAAGCAAGTTTGCTTGTTTTCATGGTGAATATATTGAATTTAGCACCATTCGAATCAGAATTCAAAATTATGACATTCCTGTTATTTTCAGTGCAAAATATCTAACCTGAACAGAGTACCTTAGACTTGAAACTAGAGCCTATTTTTTCTTAATTTTCATGAATCGAAATGTGAAAAGTCGGGTTTTCATCAACAACTTCTTTCTCTAGATAAAAAGGATTATTCGTCTATCCCTTTTGTTATTCTTTCGCACGAAAAAGAATTTTTTTTAAAAAAGGTCTTGTAATCTAGCTCATTGCATTCACTAAATGAAACCTACGCTCTACACACAGGCTTTAGGAATCTTTTGAAATATGGTTGACAAGTCATGGATAGGGCAAAAAATTTTATTCTATAAAACAAATCTTTCTAAAATAATTGAGCATATTATTTCTGGGAACTTTATCCCAAGCTCTAGTTGCCATTGTGAGGACTCTTGAAATATCTGGTTTTAAACCATATTCGATTAGTTCGGTCCTATAATGGTCTTTGAACTCTTTAATAACCCCACTATCAAGTGGTTGCGTGAGAGCCGTTGTATTCTTGGGTAAAAAAAGAATCTTCACATTGGCTCTTTCTTCCAGATTTATGTGGGCTGGACAATTGTCTATTAGAAGAAGGACTTGTCTCTCTCCAATCCATTCAGCAAACTCATCATACCACTTTTGGAATATTGTCGTATCCATCCAAGCTTTTTTCTGACTTGTGTAGTTTGTAGGGATTTGTCCTCGAAAGCACCTTGGACGTTTAGACTTTCCTATTAGAAATTAATAATTTTATGAAATATTCACAAACGCTATTAAGCTTACCTATAAATAAGGGTTTATACTTCACTCCCGATAATAAGCAACAGAGCAGCACAGTTATTCTGTCTTTCTTATCACGAGTTCCTCGAACATCTTGATTACTTCTTTCGAGAGTGACTCTTCCTTCATCCAGATAATTGAACCCAGTTTCGTCACAATTGTAAATTTCTCTGGATTGATATCCTCTTAGAAGGTGATGGTTTTCAAAGACCCATCGATCAATTTGCGCTTGATCTACTGAGCCAGCTTCTCCTCTCAAATGACTAGTTTTATAATCATTTCTCTTCATGAATGATCTCATCCAGCCATTGGAGGCTTTGAATTGATCTCCTTCTAATATTCTACCAAAACGCTTTATATGGTTTTGGCAGTCGATTCTTCTTATTGGGTGGGGGTCCATTATATTTCGTTTACTTCGAATCAATTCCAAAACATCAACTTCAGCATTTTGGTACATAACAGCTGGGTTGATTTGTTTACAATCAACTCTTCTCAAGTTGGCACAATCTTGCAAGACATAACTATTGGCAACATAAGACTTGACCTGTCTGACTGAAATATCGTTAACTATAGCAGCCTCGTCAACTTCTAACGCCTGTGCATCCTGAGAAATATCCAATTTTTTCTTGAGTGTTAACGAAATCTTTGGTACATTCTGAATTTTTTGTTAGGTAAGTTAACTTACAGTTCTTCTCAAATATTCAGGATACTTTTTCAATATTTTTAAAATCCATTCTCTGCCAGCTTGGATAAATAGACGCTCCGATTAAGCCTTAACAAATGACTGAATTTCTTCAAACTTCAAGGCTCTATTCTTGGATTCGAAAAAATTTATAAGATCCAATTCGAGACAATCTTCAGCGCTTAATCGAGAAAATTTCTTGATAGCTGACTGAACATGTGATGCGGTAACAGTAAGTTTATCAGCAATTTCATTCTTCGTGTATCCTTTGGCAACAAGATCCACGATAGATTTTTTCTCTTTAAGTGAGAGATTTCTAGTTCTTGACATTGTAATGAGGAAATTGTTTAGTGTTTTGATTTTAATGATTGTCAGATTGTGAGACAGACACACAGGCTGTGTGCATGCAATGAGCTAGATTACAAGACCTTTTTTAAAAAAAATTCTTTTTCGTGCGAAAGAATAACAAAAGGGATAGACGAATAATCCTTTTTATCTAGAGAAAGAAGTTGTTGATGAAAACCCGACTTTATCACATTTCGATTCATGAAAATTAAGAAAAAATAGGCTCTAGTTTCAAATCTAAGGTACTCTTTTCAGGTTAGATATTTTGCACTGAAAATAACAGGAATGTCATAATTTTGAATTCTGATTCGAATGGTGCTAAATTCAATATATTTGTTACCGTGAGTTTGGGAAATCAGTGAGTGTTGGTAATTCACTAGTGTATGTTGGTAATCAGTGTATCTTTAGTGAATCTAGCTAATAAGCCCTTATTACCCAAACTCACTGAGAAAGTCAGTGAGTTCATCAACTCAACCAATTGATTAAAAATAATGAGAAAAAATGAATAATTTATTTATTGCCACAAGGAAGAGAATGATGGCATCTAGAGTTACATAAAACTTGATTCTTTTTACATTTACAGGTGAGTGTTTTACAATTTCTAATACAATTACATTTGAATATTCCTTGTCCATTTCCAAGGGAAAATTTGGCATTTATCTCTCTTAATGAACACTCATTTTCTTTGACACTAGAGATGTCGTAAAATTTTTCAGAAACCACATCTAATTGATTAGCTGCTACCAATTTATTCAGGGTACCATAAATAGTTCCAACTTTGTAAAGACCATTTTGTTCGTTACTTTCAGTTATTACACCAATTATAGATTTAAAATCGCCCCTTCCTCTATCAACGTCAGGAATTTGAATGCTGCAGTTGTCTCCTACCTTGAAAGTATGAATTTTCTTCTCTGAATTTGCCAACATCTTTCTTTCCTGCAGTTTGAGATTTTCCAAACAAGTTTTACGAGCACTGTTAATTTTAACTTCAAATTCATCGAAATAATCATCAAGATTAATTTCTTCAAAATCGTCCGCATCACCCAAGTTTTCCTCTTGTATCGGGGATTCAAGGGCAGTTTGATCTGTCTTCATTCTTCTTCCAAAGACAGCTTCATATGGACTCATCTTTATTCCTGCATGTAATGAGTTGTTTTTAGCCATCTGCACATCAAGAATTCCATCAGACCAGTTGTTTGTATTATTATCAGCCATCCAGGCCGCAAGCATGTTTTGAATATCTCTATTTGCCCTTTCAACACTCCCCTGGCTTTGTGAGTGTCTTGGGGATCCATGAACAATCTTCATATTTGGCCAAAATACTTTTAGAGAATCTATGACCTTATTGACGAACTCTCGTCCATTATCACTCTGAAGGATGTCAGGGGAGCCAAAAGTTGAAAAAATTCTTTTTAGAACCTCAGCGACGCTCTCAGCCTTCTTATTCCTGAGTGGATAAATATTCACGAATTTAGTCAAATGGTCTTGGTAAACAAGAATGAATTTATAATCCCCATCAGGATTCGATTGAAAATCGATCAAATCAACTTGTGCTCTTGAGTTGAAATTTTCAGAAATGATTGGCTTTACGACTAATTTCTTATTGCGGGAACCTTTTGACTTTTGACAAGTGATACACAGATTCAAAAACTTCTGGATTTGAGAGTATGTAATATTCTTCCATTTCACCCTTATATCGTAGACCATCCGATCTCGGCCACCGTGTCCAGTTTTAAGATGGGCCTCATAAAGAATATCGAAAACGTCTTCTTGAGCAGCATATCTGATTACCTTGTTTGAATCGAGACTTCTTGGTTCAATAAGAAATCTCTTTCCCTCTTCTTCTAAATAGTCGTACTTCTTAAGAAGCTTAAAATCCTGTGGAACTTTGGAGCATGAGTTGCTTTTGAGAAGCAATATCCGGTCGATCATGGTGTCTATTTCTAATTTTGACAATAGAGATGATAATTTGGTAGATTTTATTTCTTCTAGATATTTTTCGAATTTTAATCGCCATTCTTTGACGTCCATTTTTAAACCGATTATGTTTCGATTGAAGTAAATTCATGGAAAAAGTGACAATACCCTTAAGAAAGCCAATGGGAATCAAAATATAAAAAGGTGTATGAAATTTGTATTTGTAGTATAAATAGAATTTCGTATTCAGGGCTTGAACTTATTGAATCATCTTTGCATTTTAAAAATTTTTCTTTGAAAATCAATCCCTCAGACAAACACTTCCTACAATTCACTGACCTTCTCAGTGAGTTTGGGTAATAAGGGCTTATTAGCTAGATTCACTAAAGATACACTGATTACCAACATACACTAGTGAATTACCAACACTCACTGATTTCCCAAACTCACGGTAACATATTCACCATGAAAACAAGCAAACTTGCTTAAAATTGAATTGGGGTTTCTGAAAAAATAGTTGGTGGTGAAGAATAAGCATACGATGCTTTGGTCAAATTATAAGTGAATTTTAATGTAAAATAGACGAGAAATTAATCCTCAAAGTTAGCCGAGTGGGGAAAATAAATTTAAAATTCATGGACATACTCATAAGTAGAGGGTCGAAAATATTTTAATGCGGGAGTCAAACTTATAAACAATTTTTAGGACTTTTAGTATTTCAAATCTCGAGTTAGCGCCAAATTCTCATTCTTGTGAACTTTGAGTTTGGATCATTTTGACTGCTTGAAAATCAATGAAATTTTGATCATCCAAGATCCTGAAAAATGACGATTTTATGACAAATTTCATGTTCATAATAGGTTTTCTTGTCGTATTGTGATCCCAAAAATCAACAAAAATTTTCAACTTATTGTTCAAAAACCAAAATTAGGCGCTAACTTGAGATTTGAAATCTACCTCAATTTTCCTAAAGTTTGTTTTTTCGAAATATTTCTTCTTCATATGGTAAAAGTAGTTCTCATAATTTAGATTCCAAAATAAAATTCTGAATTTGAGGACAATAAGGCAAACATAAGATACATAGACATTCCAGGATATTTTTTTGATCTAAAGCGATATCTGCTAGGAATACGCTAGTCAATAAAGTTCAATCTTTCATTTTGACAACTAACTCCAGGAATGCAGTATGAAACATCTTGTCTCATCCATAATTCAGGGGCTTGTCCTGCCTTTGCTATCCCTATGTCTATGATATTATAGAGAGTTTGTTATCAAAAGCCTACTCTACAGACTGAATTTTAACAAAGGGGAAACTTTTCCTCATATACATTTATAATATAAATTATGAGTAAGATGAGGTTGGTTTAATTCAGTACAGAAATATTGTCTGAGAATTTGCCTCAATATTCACTACTGTATCAATAATTTCAACATGCATTGGATATAAATCTGACCTCCTTAATCCTTAATTGAACGATATTTATTAAACTTTGATTTGTAACATTGGTTTTGAGCTGAGCTACCGATGAGATAGGAAATTTGAGCAAAGTAAGAAGATGCCAGATTGTTTCAGAAATGCAGGCTTTACAAATTGAAAGAGATGTTCTTATTGGTTCAAATTTTTTATAGCTATTAAATTGGTTCCTACCTATTACCAGGTCAGAAAAGTTTATGTAATAATTATTACCTTTATAAATGTTAGTGATAATCATAAATAAAATCAGCATTTAATTGATAGAAAAGTTTGTTATGTTACGATTTGATCATTGTCTTGCTAAGATCAAGAACTTACTCTGCTCAAATTTGCAATTTTTTCACATTTATGGTTTACCAAGTTTTGTATTAAATTTTATTTTATTGCTCCAAACAGAGAAGTATTCGATTTTTGGTTTTGAAAATTCTATAAAACAACCAAGTATATCGGTAATAATGATTCGATTAAGACTAACTCTTTTCGAATACGATATCATCAAGAATATTGCTAGTATATCCTCAACCCTTTGGTCAGAGAACTAAAGGGGTACAGACTGTAGTGTACAGGCTCTAGACTAATTACAAATCCTTGTACGTCATCTTATCAAATTTTCATTGAAACTTAACCCCTCATGCCCGAGATTATTTTTTTTTTCATCACACAAATTAGAAAATTTTCAACTTCAATAAAATAATAACGCTAATTCACAATCTGAATTCGTCTTTGAATCCGACTTATCATTTAAAAGATAATTGAGGTTAAAATTGGCATTCTTGCCTCTAAAACTAGTTATCTTCTAAACTATGAGACATATCGAGCAGGCGAAGTTAATTGTTAGGAACACTCAGTTAATGTTAAAAAGAATATTTTATACATACCATTCGATCTTATTACAAAAAAAACATTGAAGATTTGAGGTAAAAATATGGTTCGGAATTTGGCCCATTTGTTTGTGATACTATCAAAAAATCATTGGAAAAAGTTGGTTTGAACATTGTGGTCGTATATGGTATCAAAAGGGTTAATAATACATTTTCTTTCTAATGAGTATCTTTCAGTTCAAATTATCGCACGAGAAAGTCTTGTGTTCCACTGATGGAGCAATGGGACATGAAGGGTTAAAAACATAGATACTCTCTTATTCCCTAGATGTAAGGGATGTGATAATTTGTTGAAAATGTTTACATCCTATCCATGTGTAAATCAATGGCTATCTACTGTCCATCTCTCTGTTGAAATAATTTTACAACCCAATTTGCCCAAATTCCCTGAAAAAATATTCCCTCTATAAAGCATGTACAAATCTTAATAAATCAAATCATGGCTAGGGAGACATGTATTTGTGCATATATCACAGATTCCAATGTCATAAAATAATCCAAACAGAGCGAACAAAAGAGATAGAAAGGGTGATTGGGAGGGGTGGGGTTGGTCTCATCATTATTGTGTCATCTTCTTCTTCCCATTGTGTGTGTATCAGTATTGTTTTTTTCTCTGTCTTTTCTACTTGACTTTTTTCCCAATCCCATTTCATCTGAAGTGTGTATTGGCCCTGCTCATACAATAAGAATGTGTATCACTCTTTCATCTCCAGACTTGAGAGGATCAACGTTGTCTCTCAACACAAAGGAAAAATACATTTCCATTCAGACAAAAATGAAATCAGAGGCCCAGTTAGTTTTTTTTCTATGCTCAAGAAATACAAAAATTCAAGTGATGAAGAATTTGAAAAAATACCTTTGAGTTGGAAAAATTACAACTCATTTGGAAATTCGTAAATTCTACATTAGATTTTTCCAATTTTTCTCAAGACCGGAAGGTTTTGTATCTAAAAAATCGTCTTATCAATCAACTTCTCAAAATGAGCGTATCACCATGACTGTAGATAATCAACCAATTATAATTTAATAAACTCAAGTGTGAATCTACTTGAATATAGGATTCCCAATGAATTTGGAAATTTATGACTTTTTTCAAAAATCTCGTTTTTCCTCTAGTTCTAGAGAATTTTTGAAACCGATTCAAAGGATAAATTTTCTATTAAAACCAGAAACTCGTCAAAACTATTCAAAGAGCACATTTTTACCGATTTAAGAAAAAAATTACATATTTGCGCGAATTTTACATTTTTTTAAAACTTTGGGTTGAAGCTTAGAAAAACATAAACATAGCGCCAACTTGAAATTTAAAATGTCTCTAATTTTTTCCAAAAATATATTTTGAAAAATCTGAAAGTGAGTCTTTTGAACTGGTTTCCAAATAGTCTTTAGAAAATTATTTGGATCTTGGTGAACAGATGAGATCAGAGATTCTTAAATTCATCGCAGAATAGTTGCATGTGGCGTGAAAAATTACCATTATTTGAGCTTTTGTAAATATATCTTGGCCAACTCATTTCCTGTCATGTATTAAAAAATTTGGTTGATAGACTGAATTCTTGAGGATGAAATTTACGTTTCCAAATTCAAAATAATTCAAATTTATGGAACCCAGTTGTTATGTCTAACCAGTTGATTGTCGTGACTCTATTCTTACCCTAAGATTTATTGCTAGCAACATATTTTTTGTTGGTTATCTTGCTAATTAGTTCTTGATAATTTCATTTTTTCAATTCTAAATCTTACCTTTTTTTTATAGTAAAGATGAAGAGAGCTGGCTACGCAAAAATCCCAAGAAACATCGCAAGAAGAACCTGATGGACTTTGCAATCAGTGATTTAACAAAGGTAAGTGACAATTTCTTTTTTCAGAAACTGAAACCATTCTCAATGAATTTCATCTAGTTCTAGATTTTTTATCAATATCTATGCTGGTTAAAAATTAATAAATGAGTATATTCCAGGATTTTTTCAAATTGAGGGTTCCATGTGATACATTGCCTAAATGTGATTCTGAAGAATATCTTGGATCATATATTGAAATCAACCAAAATTTATAGCTCAAAGTTTAAAATTTGTAAAATGTCTTCAAATTGTTTTCTCAAATGATTAAAATATGCCTTTTTCTTTGCATTTCGAAAAATTTCTAATTCTTGATGAAAATATTGAGATTTTTGTAAAGTTCTCATTATCAATCCTGTACATTCTACAAAGGCTATATGCCCTCTTTTTCATTTCAGATGATCCAGGAGTATCGAAAATGCATTACGAAACAAGAAAAAGTTAAATAAACTCTTTTCAAATTATCCAAATATACAGTCTTCTTCCTTTTAATTTCATCCATCCAAAGCTAACTGAGGTTCTAATTTATGAGAAATAAATTACAAAACCACTACTGTTTTCTGTTAGGTTATTTCTAAAATCAAACGAAGTAAAGATAAATAATTCTTGATTCTTCTTCGAATGACATGAAAATTAATAACTTTAAATTATCTATCATCTTTAAAGTTTCAAATTAAAACCCCCTACTTTGAAACGTTGATATATGGATAGAAACCATTAAAAAATTATGATATTTTCAATTTTTTATCTGACAGGATAAGTATACGGTGTCACTTCTTAACTGTCTATAATTTTATTATACCGAGTTGGTAATTTTTGTATGCGATCAATGGAAAATTCACTTTACTTTCAGAGGCACGAACGATAGTGACATTCTTGAATTACTTCAAGCTTAAAAGTTTATCTGTTACATTCGATTTTCTATCCTTAAAATCTTTATTCTTCCACACTTTGACTGCGCTGCAGGACTCTTATGACCTCTTTCTCAGACAACATGTCTGAAGATAGAAATAATTCAAATCTTTTACCTCTGTTTCTACTTTGCCTCTCATTCTTACACAGAAATGAATCTATCTTCCTCAATTTATACCAGATTCATTTAATTATTTCTGCAACTATTTAAATGATAAGAATAATTACTCTAGAAAAATCACACATCAGTTCTATTAATCATCTTCATTTCTGATTGGTTGAATTAAAATCTCAGTCTTTGATTGGTCGATTTCTCCAATATCCAAACAACAGTATTTAGTTACATTATATAATAATTTGTGAATCCTATATCACAATCACATACAGAAATAATTATCATCACTATTAAATGGAATCTTAATCAGTTGATACCAATGCCATTGTGAAATAACTCCTTGTCATGAGAATTTTCAATGCAATCCTATTCCTCTATTGTAAGACAGTCTGTCTTCTGCTATTCACACGTGTGAGTAATTTTGAGATATTAATAACGGAGATTGTTTTCTCAAAGAAAACTTTTAGATATTTTTCAATCAAGACTCCAAAAATTACAGTGTTATGGTAGGATTGAACTTTAGAATTATCTAATAGATTTTCAACTTTTTAAAATCAAAAATAGTAATCTTTTCAAGAAAAGAACCGTGAAATTCATTGTTCTATCATGCTCGTGGGAAAATCAAAATAACAAGGGACAATTTTTCTCTTCAAAAATATGCAAATCATTATCTGGGTATTACATTCCCTTTGAATCTAGCAACTATTCCCGCGAATTGAAGGATGAAGGATGCTGAACTCATTAGGACTCATTAGGACAACATAATATTATGATAATCAAGTCACTTCAGACATACAAAAGTTTTATCTCAATTAATAGGCATTAATAATTTTGATCTGTAAGATGCTTAGGAACATTGGTTTTGAGCTGAGCCATCATGGTCATGTTTTAGATTAGATGACCAGTGTAATTAAGAAGAAACACTCATTGCTCAAATTCTTTATGAAATACAGTCCACCCTAGAAACAGGGATTGAACAACTATAGTTAAAAGACACCTCAACCAATGATTGTAAATATTTATTTTCACAAAAATCGTATTAATATGGCATGATGAGTTTGTCCGAAATAACTAGCATCATCCTTTTACTTTTTCAAAACATTGAATATTATTATAATAGTCAAAACTCTTGATATATCAAAAGATAAAAAGCAGTTCTGCAATAGTAAAAAAATACACGTTTTAGAGATAATTTGTGAATTTTCAAAAGGATTGAACATTTGCTTAAAAGTAAAGGGTACACGCAATCTAATCAAATGTCTTTTCACGTTTATTAATCCTAGGATGGCTTAGACTTTGTGATCATCTTGGTCTTTTTTCCAAGTTTTTTAAATTGCTTCTAAGACTTTTCAAATGCAAATCAAAGTTGAATCGACTTTCTACAAATTTTAATCTTTTCCCAAACAAATTAGCAGGATAGGATATAAAAGAATTGAATCTTTAAATTAAAAGCAATCGAATTAATTTAAGATATAGTACCTTTCTAATGGAAAATATTCCGATAAATTTTTAATCATTATGAATTAACTGTTGCTTCATAAAATCTATGTGCTAGGGGAATTTCACACATCCTCTTTCCTGAATACTACTCTACCTCTCTTTGCCTTTGAGGTCAAGAGAGTATCCCTTTTCCCTAAAACTCCAAAAGACTCTACTCAAATTGACGCGGATGACTGTATTTCTGGGAAGATAAATAAAATTTCGTATCATATCACAATTACGGTAATTAAAAGGGAATCATTTCAGATGATTGAAAATTGAACTTTTTTATGATACGTGGAGATCATTGAGAGGGGAGATTATTGATGGAAGCAAAGATCAAAGATGTATACTTCTCAACAAAGAGTTCTCTCTTCTTCTGAAGATCTCAAGAGGCAGAGATTTTAATGTCTCTTGAGGCATTTCCTTATCCCTGATAAATGTTTTACATTTTTTCATACAAAAGATGTCGATCCAACATAGGAACGTCTCTTTGAACTTAATTGTTTTATTTCTCCGCTTATATTTTCTTTAAAAATAGGCAACGCATTTCTCATTTGTACAATGCTATGTCAAGACCTTTTACTTTAGTGTTTTTAACAGCTTGACTTGGCGCCAAATCGAAATTTAAAAAAGGACCATATTTTTCATTAAAATTATTTTCAGTATTTTTCTTCAGATTGTAAAATTGGGCAATAGGCTAGGGTGAAATTTTTTTTCTCCGAACAACTCACGAGAGGACATACTGATAAATTTTAGTACTCAGATCATGTGTTGCATAATTTTAAAGCGTGAAAGTCATTCTCCATTTTGTCATTGCCCATTTTTCCCACAATATCCCACAGACATGATAAAAATAACGAAATTAACCATGAAGCTCCTTTTGATGACAAGATTACTATTTTTGAAGATAAAAATTAAGAAACTCATTAAATGGCTAAGATATTCCGGATTTTAGCGATTGCGTAGTAAAAATTCATTGAAAATTGAGCGGCGATTTGAAAAATTTTGGATTTTAAAAACCGAATGGGAAACAATTTTCGACACATGCTTCAATACAAAATAATGCTTAGAATTGATAGTTCTATCAGAAAAGTGAGGTTAAAAATTCCACCTAAGGGGCAACATAAGCAGGATTACAAAAAATCGAATTTTTGATTAAAAAATTGAGGTTTTCGTAAAAATCATAGATTCCCAACTTCATATCAACCAACTTTAGTTAGCAGCTCAAGAATTATAATTTCCATCCATTCTAAAATCAATAACATACGTTCTTAACTTAGAAGGAGTAATTTAGAATGATAAAATTTTCTTATTTCTTGAGTTTATTCTTCCCGAGAGATGATAAGGAAATTCTTTTGATCCATAATTGAGTCTGAAAGCTTCTTAAGATCTTCACAAATCGATTTGATTACTACATTTCGAGACATGCTAACCTTGCTGAATCACTATTAAACACACTCAATTAACTCATAGAGACCCAGAGAAAAATTTTTCAAGGTGGCTAAGATTGGAAATTTTGTTTGGTTTCAGAATACGCTGAAAACGAATATGCAATTTTTTTCAAAAACCAACCAGTTATTGACCCAAAAAATACCATTTTAGACCCAGAAAATGGCTAAACTTTTTATTTCAAGAGATGAATTCAAGGTGATTACATCTTCGACCTCTGTGAGTGGTTTTTTCAAAAAAACTTTCTATATATTTTCTAAGAATTTTTTTATATTTTTTAAAATACAAATCATTTTTAAGTTATAACTTGATAAGAATATTAGTTCTTCTTTCAGAAAAGTGGTCAATAAATTATCTTCAGTTCCTTTAAAGGGTTGAGCAAAGAACTTTCAAAATATTCAAGAATGTTCGAGATAATTCTCTAATGTTTTTATATATTTCAATAAAAATAAGAAGAAAAACTTTTACTTGAGAAAGAAGAATGATACACAGGAACAAATTTGATGTCTGCAAGAGGAAATTTCTGAGTAGATCACGAAACTACATTCCCTAAAGTGCACAAAGTTAAAAGTGTATACATAGTAGGTACGTGGAATAGTAAAATAAGTATACACGAATCTTTAATTATAAATATGAAAAAATATCATATTTATGCCCCTAAACAAATGGAAGAGAATAACAATGATATTGAAAGGGAGAGAAAACTTACTCTGTTCCCTTTATTTTTGAGAATTTCTTCCAACTTTTAAATAAATATTAAATATTCATAATTGAACTTTATCAGGTAGACCTACGAGTCTAGTTTTGTCCAACAGTGACAACTTGAACAATATATGCTATGGGATTATTTGGTAATAGGAGATGAACAGGGGTTCTGGCCTAGTGGTTAGAAGTTTGAAGAACCAGGTTCGAATCTTGGGTTTGGTGTTCTAACAAGTTCTAACAAGGACGAAACGCCATTTGAATATTATTTGAACCTTTTATGGACAATTTTAAACAAACATAAGAAATCAAAATAATTATGCTGATTCCGAGTCTGAATTCCTTTTTGAAAGACGAAAGATTATAGTTTAAAATTGGCATTTTTTGGCTTTAAAACCAGTTATCTTCTTAACTATGAAAGATATCGAGCAGATAAATAGGTTCTCATAAAAACTCTCTAAAAATCTTTTAAATATTTCACAAATTTTTCAAAAAATCACCCTTCTTCAAGCAACTATGGTATGCATCAGGGGACAGCTATCTTTATAAATTAGATACATATTTTGTAGCTTAATAAATTTCCTTTCTAATAAGGGGTGAAATGATTATAGTGTCTTTCTTTCAATTCAAATTATCGCTCAAGAAAGTGTTGTGTTCCACTCGTGGAACAATGAGACATGAAGAGTTAAAATCTACTTTTACCAGTTCCAAAAGGCATTCATTGATTTTCAACCGAAATGTTTAAATTTTCCAATTAAAAAAAGATTTGAGGTGTATTGTATGATGTGTTGAGTCTAATTTTTTCCTCAAGGCATAAAGATATTATTTCAATTAAATATACAGTCACCCTTCTTTCGTTCATCGTCAACTGATTTTTCTCTTACTTTTAATGAGGATATATGCTGTATTGAAAAAATAATAAATTGACCTTTTTCATCTCGTTTATCCTCGCACCACCTTGTGACTTGGGGTAAGGAGATTGTAGGAAATCGTATTTCCCACTTTTTCTTCAGTCCTCATTCTATAGTTGGGGAGTGTGGACTGCTCAATGAACAGTGCTCATCTATAAAGAGTCTGTAGGATTTTTGAAGAATATGATACATTCAAGATGGCAGAGAGACTTATTCTTTTTAAAAGTACTCAGTTCTACTAATGATTTTCTTAAATTATTCATAAAATTAATATTTCTCTTGATATAAATAAATATATTCTCATGTTACTGTGATTATTCTCAGTTTTTTCCAAACACTTGATTTTCTTCGGAATATAAAAGATACTGAAAAAATACTTGACATGACAAGAGATATTTTTTAAATCACTTTTCGTGTGGTGTAGTTGAAGAGGTATCTTAATATTTAAGACACAAAGTTGTAGCCAAGTGACTGTCGTCATATTCTGTGAATCATGAATAAGTTATAAGAGGGTTCAAAAAGAAGAAAGTTCCTACTTTTGACTATCTCTGGGTTGTACAACTTAAACATATGAATCATATATCTCAGCAATCTTTATAAAAGAATTTAGTTCCATTTTGACATTGCCAAATTTCGTCACATTTAATTTTTTGGAATTTCTTCTTTTTGCTTGACAACCTTTCAGCTGCTGCACTATCATGCATGATCTTCTTATTGTTTCAAAACATGACCACGGTGGCTCAGCTCAAAATTGGCGTTCTTAAGCATCTTAAAGATCAACATTATGCATTAGTTAAATAAGCTTTAAATAAGAGAAATCCAAACCATTTTTCATAAATATAAATTATCAAGAATCAAACCAAGATCTCTTGAGTGATGAAACGGAAAAAATAATTTCTATGGTCAATAGAGACAATATTCTCGACAGTGTATAATTTTTCACATTCTCTTCTTTCCAGAGTGTGTATAATGTTTCCTTTTTTAGTGGATGATATAATTTCAGCAAAATGATTTTTTCATTCCCGAGGCCCTAATTGTCTTTCTAATTTTTAATTTGAAGGGTATATATCTACTAGTTTTAGTGTGAGAGTGGAAGTTTCCCTTTCTGCTCCACAGAGGAAACAGATTCTGTCAAGATAGTAGACTCCATTCTTGACAGTCAATTTGGTTTGGCTGGAATGTTATTCATTTTTTAATAGTGTAATTGAACTGCTTTATCAGTTGATTTCTATGTAAAAAGGGGTAATCAAATTGATCAAAAATTTTTCAAGGTTACTGCTAGCAAAAAGGAAGATTCAAAATACCAAAATAATTAATTACTCTAATCCCGAATTCGGGTTTTGTTTTGAAAGCCGAATAAAGGTTAAAAGCGAAATCCAAAGTTATACAAATTAATTCAATTTTTTTAAAAGACTCCAGCAAATAAGTTTTCAAAACACGTTTTAAATACTTTGGCTAGCATCAGTGAATGACCATCTTTATGGGTATTTTAGGTATCTTTAGTTCGGATTATCGCGTAAGAAAGTGTAATGTTCCATTGGTGTAAACATCTTTATAGTTTTCGATTTATTTAAAGAATACGTTTTTACTCAAGCCGTCAAATATGGATTTCTCAGTATATGATCAGTTATGATTATGAAAATCAAAATACTTCTCAGATCCAGTTGAAATGAGTCATTTTAAACTGTGTCGTTTACTTCATGTACTCAATCTCTGATTGCACATCATCAAGATATTAATCTGAATTTGTCGGATGTCGTTACTTTTATCTCTGTTCATTGTATTTAATTCATCTGTTAATTTCTTTTAGCATGAGAATCACTATAGATTTGAAATAGAAAAAAATGATCTTGTATAGAAAGAAATCTTCACTATTTCATCTAGCAGCTCAAATTTTGTTCTTTTACCCTTTGTTATGATTCACAAAATTTTCTTATATGAATTATCTAAACTTAACAAAAGGAGCATTTGTCGGAATAAATAGTGGACTATTCAGATAATGATCTCTTCTCGTTTTTAGTTCATCTAAATAAAGCTGTTTCTAATATCTCAAGGATGTCAGACTTGATCCCTAAAAACATTTAAAGTCTATCCTAATTAATTTCCATCAGAATATTTTTACTTTGGGCAATCTTTGGCGATTAAAAACAGAAATCAAAAAAAAATAAGTAGAATCGAAGAGATTAAAACAGCCAAACCAAAAATTTGGTTTTGTCTAGGAAAAATTAGTATTGTAAAAATATGGCTAAAAAATAAATTATGTCGAGTTTTTGACTTCATTTCTACTGGATGGCTCATCTAGTCTAGGTTAACGCAAATTACAAGTAATACAAAGTTATAGAGTAAGTTAATTTGAAAAAGGAAAATTCGTGATTCTTGCAAAAGTCTGGTCCAAGGCTCTCAAAACTAAGAAAGTTTTTAAACAACCACATTCCCGTCAAAAACATATTTTATTCCAACATTTTTTTCTTCTCATGAATTTGAATTTGGACATGAGAATTGAGAAGTTTGCCATCTCAAAGAAAAAGTTAAAATTAGGATCATTTTCCTTCGTGATAAAACTTCCCCTTGACTCTTCTAGTTTCCGAGCTACATTTAAAGTCAAAGTTGAAAATTTACCTATTTATTTCTGAAATCTTTAAATTCAACTCAATTTTATGTCTATTTAAACACTTTGTAAGAAAGAAATCTACCTCAATTCGGATACAGTAGATCTTGAAGTATCAAAAGCGTTAAATATTTTTCGAAAACTATGCTTTTTAAAGTGAATCGCGTGATTCTAATACACGAAAAAGTTTGTCCCTTCTGACCAATTCTAATTAGTTCGATTTCTGATGAATTTCTTTTGGCTTGCTTTAGTTAATCTCAACTAAGGGCTGTTTTTGTATTTTTGGTTGGGGGGGGGGTATTTGATTCTTTCATCTAATGCTCTTAACATTTCACCTGATAAATAATCCATCTTTTGGCATGACTTCCTTCCAATAACCTGTATTAATTTTAGATCATCACTTGAGAGGGAATCTTAAACTTATTTACTTTATTTTTTGAATAACTGTTTTAGTGATGCATGATTGTTCAATTATAATTATTATATAGATAATAAAATTATTTTACCCAGTAACAGGAGAAGCTCTTCATTCACTATTTTTTACACTTACAATTAATTTATTTCAAGAATTGGCATGTGTCAAAAATCAGGTTTAAATTATCAAGTTTAAAATGAATAAATATTTTCTGATTAATATTATTACTCGAATAATTCTGATTATTATAACACTGCTCGGAGATTTTCAACTTTTTTATAGAAATTTAATTGGTCGATTTGACCCCGAAAACATGACACTTTTGTGATTTTTTTCATTTTTGTTTAGTGGTCCCCCTTTTTTCTTGTAAACTGAGTCAAACTCCATCGAAAAAGCATCTTTTCAGGGGTCAAATCAACAACTTAAAAATCCTAATACACAAGTTATAAAAATACGTGTGCTAATGATTATTACATCAACAGAGAGCTGAGAAATTGCTTATTCTCTGTAAATGCTTTAATCCGGAATCATAAGCCTGCACAAAATTTTATTCGAATTTTAAGCGAAATTTAATTACAAAAAAATTAACATTTTTTATTGGTTTTTAACCTTTAAAGTCTTATAACTTTTTTACCATTTTTCTTATTGATTTGAATTTTTGATATGTTATAGTTTTCTTCATCTAATGATATATTTCCTACTGTGGTATCTTGCGAGGAAGTGAAATTAGGACTCATTGAAAATACCATGACAACAAAAATTTTGAAAAAACTTTGAGGGCTATTATCTCTTAATTTTTCGGGAAACATATAATATTAAAATTAATATATTTGGAAACAGCGCAAAATTCTGTACATCATGGATGAATTTGGTTAAATCTCTATAACCTGTTCCGAGCAGTGTAACAGGGCGAACCGCATAAAAGACTTTGACTAAAGGTAAAGTTTACTTTTGAGTAGCTGTTACAAAACCCATAGGATAAAAGGAAAGCATAATGGGATGCTATTCTGGATGAATAAAAAAGAAACAAAAGCGATTTGAGAAAAGTATAGTGTAAGATCACAAAGGGAACGTTCACACCTCTATGAGTAATATTTCATCTGGGCAGGACCATATTTTCCCTATGCCCATTTCATTATGGGAAGAAATAAATCCTTGATCTTGATTCTGAATATATGTATCGTGTTACTAATATCAATAATTATTTTTGTTTACAAACGAATGAAAATTCAGAGTTGATTTTTCATTGTGTCAGTTCTGGTTTTTTAAATCAATAAAAGTTTTCAGATTAATTGAATAAAGACATAGGCTGGATAGTTTAAATTAGTTTAATAAAGGTTATTAACCATTAAGTTCCACTGTGCCTTTAGAAGCACGTAACTCATTACTATTTATCCAAGGCTCTGAAAATACTTGATTTTATCAACCATATGATAGGACATCAATTAATCTCGGCTACGTCATTCGTCGAACACGTTCTTTAATTAGGGCCTCAAGAAAGTATTATTTGGTCTATTTTTTGTTCTATTTTTGAGGCCCTTACTCAATTTTTGATCGATTGCTCCTGAACTAAAAATAATTGCGTTCAGTAGATTGAATGAGAGTCATGAAAAAATTCTCTGGTATTTTAAGGGTTAAATAAAACTAAGGATTTAGAGTTCTCTTCCAAGTCTGAGTGTATCCAAGGTGTGGCGCATTCGTATCTCTCTCACCTCTTCAATGAACACTCAATCCAAGTTTGAACCTTACCCCCATGGCAGTCTCTTCTCATTGTATAAACAATTATTAAAAAGTTTTCTATTTCATAAAAAGGTCAACTAGTATGGAAGAAACCAGAAATTTATAAGATAAACATTTAAAAATAAAAGAATGAAAAGTAATACGAAACATGTGAAAAATTTCTCATTCATTTATGAAACATGTTTTCTCTCCTGAACTACTACTGTAGATTCCAACTTTTTTTTACACAAGGTTTACTTATAAATAAAGAGAGAAAAAAACAAGCTACAATGTACTTTTTCCAAATTTTGACCATTAGTGTATTCTTGTTTGAATAGGAATGTAATCTTTGATTTTTCATTCAAAAGTTTCCCACTGGAATTATTTACAGGATATTATTTTAAAATCTACTTACATTTCATAAAGTTGGTTATTTTTTCCTCATTCTAAAGGATCACTCAGGAATAGCTCTGATCAAACCATGTAAAAGCCAAGAGACTAATGAATAATAATTTTTTTAACCATTTGATTGATGAAAATGTAATTGAATAACTAATATCAGTAAAAGTAGATTTAATTGGATTCATTTTTCAGACGTTTCAGTTCTGAAATAGTCAAGTAACTTCTTCTGTGGATTTGAGACGCTTTTACTCTGAACTCTCTTGAATTTTATCTAAAAACCTTAGTATTTCTATTGGACTAGATATTCAAAATATAATAAAACTTAAACCAATCAGATGAAAAAATCAAACTTAAAAATCAAAAAAACGTGAAATAAACCATCTACTAAACAATAATTTAAAGTTTTCTTCTCTTTCTGGTCATTGTGGGAATAAAGCCGAGCTAGAATCTAGTTGCTAGATGGAGTTTTGTTTAATAAGTTATTACTGAATCCAATTATAGGTTTTTTTAACCAGCTAAGGTGGCAAACTAATTCTTTTTGATCTGGTAAAAATTCAACTAAAAGTAAAGTTAGTTGATTTCGTCATGAGAAAACAAACCTGAATTTTTTAGTTATCACGAGGGGAAATTAACAGAATTTGAAAATGGTGATGAATTTCTAAGTAAACAGATGCCGGGGGTTTTACTTAAAATCCCAAATATCAGTACTCAATCGTAATTATTCCATGTTTGTTGATTTTAGGTTCAAACAAGATATATCCCGTATTTTAACAATGAATCTAGATTGTTGGATCGATTTGGGAATATTCATTTGTATAGGTCCTATTATATGTTATAGAGTACTTATATAAAGTTTGTTTACATGAAGATGAGAATTTACTATTTTTACTCAAAAAAAACTCAACCATAAAATGAACCCCTATTTCTGAAAAAAACCACATAAGTTCAACTCCTTTCAATCTCTATGGTTCTTCGAATTTTCTGTCTATTTTTGATCCCAAATTTTAGCATCCAATCGCTTAAAATCATCGGAATCGGAAAAAAATGTTGAGTTCGAAATTCAAAAAAAAGCAAAATTTTATATGTCAACTAGCTTTACAGGATGTCATACTTCTCAGCTAGATAAGAAATGTAATCTTGGCTATTCAAACTTTATCAATCTCAGTCAAAATCATTAGCTACTAACTTCCTTCTGTCAATCTGTACGAACTCAAAAGTTCTATAGAATTTCTTTGCTGAAATTTCAATGAACGGTTTTTTTCTTGCATACAAGATTCTTTCTACCCTTATCTCAATCTTTTTATCTTCAAAAATGATAAATATGTATAAACTTAATAAGGAGTACTGCAATTCCTTCACGGCGTTCATCAATTAAGATGGAAATGTTTTTATAGGAAAGTATTTTATTATTCCTATTATGGTACATTGAACATGTATTCATTCTTCACAACTCCATCCCCTATGTATTCGTCCCCTCACCCAACCCATAATAATCTCCAAGTGTGCGAGACACTATGGTTGGCGAGATGAAATTAAATTAGAAGAGTAATTCTTCCACTAACAACTAACTGAAAGACTATTGGCATAGGTGTGATGAGAGTATGATTACTGATTGTCTAACAAAAACATTTCCTACCCAAAATAATAGTTTTTCCTGTAATTTAATAAAAACTATTACCTATCTTAAAAGATGTTACACAGAATTATAAATGAGAAAGGCTTCTAAATTAAAAAAAAACTTTTGAGTTCAAAAAGATTTCACAGTAAAGATTTGATTAAAAGATCTTTCAGAAAAACATTTCCTTATCGTGTGAAAGTCAAATTTCAATTTCTTGATCATTGATTCTACTAGCCTATTATTTTAAAATAAGGATCAATTTCCAGTTTTACTTCCTTCATCTGGTAAAAATCCGGCTCATATGTTTGATTTTAGTGGAGTACAAATCTTGAAAAAAAAGATTAAACTCTGATTGGCTTTGATGAAAGGTTAACTCTTTTCAACCAATCCGGAAAAATTAAAATTTTTAGTGACTTTCAGAAGAAGATACATCAACGAAATTTAAAAAATGATTGAATTCTGATGTATTCGGGATCATCATCAGAACTTTTCAATTATAGCGAACAAAAATGGTAAATAATTACGAAATTCACCTTTTTATAGAAAAGGAAAACTCAAACTAGTATTCTGGCAAATTTTGATCCCAAATGTAAGCATTAAATTGCTTCAAATCACCGAAACCAACAAAAATTTTGAGCTGAAAAGTCGGGGCATTTCTGAAATAACCAGTTTATTAATATTTTTTGTATCATAAGTGAATTCCCGTCTTCTTAGCTCTAGTCTAGCTTTACTTAAAATTTCTTCTCTGAGTAATGAAGCTTATTGTAATTAATATGTCGTATGAGAATATAACTGTACTAATTTGAAATAAGAGAAGAGATTTCATGTAATTTGATTCCTATCTTGTCATTTTCCTCGAAGCAATTCCTTCACTTTTTTCAATGTATTCCAAGATTTTCCCTTTATCTGGTCTTTCATTTACAATAATTCCATGTCTCTCCACAATGTGGAGTCCACATGGAGAGAAATAATTTTTAGCTATCGATAGAGATGATGATTCAATTCACATTCCTCGTTTAACCTTTCATACAAGTCTAAAGATATATAAGTATTATAATAATCTTGGGTTATCTCAATGCAGTATATAGTTTCGGAAGTGTATCTTTTAAAATTGACCCAGGGCTATTGCATAATCTATTTAAGATATTCGATTATTGTATTCTTTTCAATAAGAAATACCATTTTTAAGTTTCTCTGTCCTGAGTAACATCCTACTTTTCCTGCGAATTTTCACATGCTGGGAATTGTACTGTAGAATTAGCGCCCTAAAAAATACTACTAATTTTTAGGCATTTCAAAATGCCCAGCTGTACAAGTTATTCAGTTATGTTCAAATTTTTGAAAAAATGTTATACAATAAAGGATCCAAAATTGCATTCTTCATTAAACAGGAAAAGAGGATCTGACTTATTAAAAATGCACTTGTTATTTTTATTCTCAATGAGTAAACTCTATTCATAAACTATAGACAAAATCAATGAAAATGTACATTATGTATAATTCAGTTCTTAAAGAATAACAAAAGAAAAATTGATTGATCGACCCCTTTCAAAGGCCCTCTTAGGTATATATTTAATTGAGTTGATTTAGAAAATAATTACTCTCCATCTTTTTGTATTTGTTTCTGAAATTAATATTTTTTTATCTTCAAAAAGATTGACAGTAAAATCAGTTCGGGACGCTTTGAATTTCACCTGGAAAATATCAAGCTACCCATTAGGAACCGTTTGAAAACCGAAAACTCAACAGCACCACCTAGAGATGTCCAATTAAAGACAAGTGATGTTCCACGGGTCAACCTCTGTTGTAATCCGAATAGTTGGATACCCTTTGAGGGTTGTAGCAGACTGTGTCGTCTAAAAGTGCTCCTTTGTTTGTCCCTGAAAAGCGACACAAACCTTCCAGACCTTGAGAGAGACGCGAACTGTGAGCTGGCCAACTCAAAACGTATTGTAACCTCATTCTTGAGATACGAGGAAGGATCCTATAACGGCCCTAGTGAAGATTATCATCTCTATGTGGAGGGGACATGGCCAGTGAGTCAACAAGACTTCATTAATATTTCATTTACACTTACTTTTAAAAATAGCTCATGGAAATTAAATATTTAACACGTTGACAGTTGAATTAATTGCGATTTAAAACTTTTTTTAAAATCTTTCCTCAAATGACTCAGCAACTCTGACAAGAGAATGTCAAGAGAGTCTTTTCACTCTCATCATTTATCAACTCAACAAAAAATGAATGAAATATTTATTACATATTAAATTTCATAAAATCCATATTATTTAAAATTTATTTAAAACTTGAATCAATCTATTTGTATACTCAGTCGCTGGTTTCTGTCGAAACCTTTGGAATACCAGTGGAACACAGTGTGGATTAATATTGATATTTTTACAAAATTAAATGAACCAAACCCCTTTATATGTTTAAGAGTAATTTTTGCTTCTTGTGACAAATAGACAAAAGAGTTAATTAACTAATAGAATTGTCATTATTTTTGGTGCGATATAGGGTCAACGTCTACGAAAACTTTTTCTGTATCAATAGGAATATTCATTTCTTTGAGGATTTATGAATATTGAGCTTTTATTTCAACGGTTCTTGTCAGACTCTTGATACCGGCTTGATATTTATACATAAAATAATGAAACGCTACAAATTCTCTGATTGGATCAATGAGAATCTAAAACATTCCTCACGGAGGAGGGGTAGAATTTAACAGAGCTCAATATCTTTTCTTGAGAAAATGATCTAGTTGTAACTGCCCGCTACATATTTTTCTTTGTACCCCTCATTTTTGAATTTCAAAATTTTTAACGAAATTATTAAAAGTTTTTTAAGAGTTTTTTTGTATGTCTAAGAGTAATTTTTGCTTCTCGCGAAAATGAGGCAAAAAGTTAATTATCTAATAGAATTCTAATTAATTTTATTTATCAGTTTTTCTGTCTGCATGGTCAATACCTTTTGCATGATCTAAATCATTTAGGCAGAAAAAATTTGTTTGAACTAGCTAGAGTAAAACTTAAATATCTTTTGAAGTTTCCTATTTATTCTTCCGATTAATAAACCAATCAAAATCAGACTTTAAAAAGGTTTGGCAGGAGGTAATTGACAAAATCTTTTGACTGATTCAAGAAGAAACGTACATCGGATGAAAATTTTTCATTCTTCAAATTTACTAATGTTGATAAGACAAAATTAATCTCAAAGTATTTTAACGTCATCCCGCCAACTAACGCATCAAAATATCTTTATATGCTTCTGTAGTAAGATAAAAAGAATTATGAGAGTTTTGAATTAAAAAAAATTTTTTAATGTTTTATTTCCATGATTTTGACTTGAATTCACATTACTTCTTCCTGAAATTTAAAGTAAAAAGATGCCAGGGTTTTTCTCACAAATAAGGCCTTTATTTCGGGCATACTCATCAGTGTGATACATGCCAAATATATAGGTTTTTAGAATTAAATTATTGGTTTAGATTGTTCTTGAAATTCGATTGGATCATACCTGTTGCCAGGTATGCAACATTATTTTTCTTGGCAAAATTGGAGATGACATCATTGAAACCGACACTCGACAAGTTCAATCTCTACCTCAGATACATGGACGACACATTTATAACAATGAACAAAAATGACAATCCAGAAGAATTCCTCTGTACCTTCAATCAAGCCCATGAGAAGATAGAATTTACAATGGAAAAGGAGAACGAAAATAGCCTACCCTTTTTGGATGTCAAACTTATAAGAAACGAGGATGGAACGATAAAGCGAGGAATCCACAGAAAAAGCACGTTCACGGGTAAAATGCTAAACTTCAATTCATTTGTACCCGGAAAAATCAAGCGAGGCCTCATAACAGCGTTAGCAAAGAGAACACGAAGGATAGTCTCCGATGAAATGTGGGAAGAAGAACTGGAACAGCTGATCAGCATATTTTTAATAAACGATTATCCAATAGAACTGATCAATGACCGTCTCTCAAAACTCTATACTCCGAGAAGGAAGCCAAAAGAAACAGAAGGTCCAACCGCCTACATTAAACTCCCATTCAAAGGTGATAAAATCGCAATGACGTTTCAAAAGAAAATCAATGATGTCTTTTATGAAACTTACCCAGAAGGTAACATAAGGATCATCTACAACACGAAAAAGATGTTTACGAATTGCTCCAAAGACACATTGGAGCCACTAAAACAATCCTATGTGGTTTACAAATTCAAATGCCCTTGTAATGCAGAATACATAGGCCAAACCATCAGGAGCCTTGGGGAAAGAGTAGATGAGCACCTCCATACTGGACAAACAGCCATCAGAGAGCACCTCAAAAACTGTAATGCCGAAGTTTCCCCCCAAAACTTTGAAGTAATATATAAACCATCAGGAAACTGCGTTTATAGTTTAAAAGCTGCTGAAGCATATCTCATCAATCAACAAAAGCCAAATCTATGCACACAGAAAAGTCATGTTAAGCCCCTGAACCTCCCAAAACCAAAAGAGCAGAAACAATTGTCCCAACCCCCACCCAAAAAGAAAAGAAGAGAAGAGGTCGAGACGAGCAAACGGATCACAGAGTTCTTCCCAGCAACACAATAATTTTCATTATGACCCCTCAATTAACACCACTTACAACCTATTGTCATATTTCCATCCTGTATTACTATAAGATAATTAAAATTACCCCCATAACAATAACACATCCAAAAGACCAATATTACTAAATAATGTTGCATACCTGGCAACAGGTATGATCCAATCGAATTTCAAGAACAATCTAAACCAATAATTTAATTCTAAAAACCTATATATTTGGCATGTATCACACTGATGAGTATGCCCGAAATAAAGGCCTTATTTGTGAGAAAAACCCTGGCATCTTTTTACTTTAAATCTTTTTTTTTGTTAATTTGTTTAGGTAAATTTAAATTCTTTCATCATTAAGTTCATAAGATATCAAGATCATGATCCCTGACACTGAAAAATGAAGAAATGATGCATAATTCAAAGTGGTGTTTGGTCGAAAGTAATTTATATAACATAACAGAAAGTTTATATGTTCTTACTCATAGTGTAGTTAATTATAATGATTAAATGCCGACTTTTTCTTTTTCTAATCAACAAACTTAGTATAGAATCTTTTGATGAAAAAATAAATCATATTCATAGACTTTTATGATGAATTTCATTTGAACCCAAGCTTTTTGATAAACCTATAATTGTAGAATAAAATTTATAGGTGTTTAATTTCAATGATGAATTACATCTAAGAAATCCGTATAAATAGGCTCACGATTTTCTCAAATTATAATTCTTTTTTGAAGAAGAAAAAATATGAAATTCATTGTTTTCTTTTTATTTATAGCTACTCTGAGTGCAGATTTCGCCTCAGATATGCTAGACTCTCACAACAACTTTAGACAAGGCATCCTCAATGGTTCTGAGACAAGACAGCCACAAGCAAAGACCATGCCAATGATGCAGTGGGATACAAATTTGGCAGCAAAAGCTCAGGAATGGGCAACCAATTGCATATACGGACATTCCTCTGAAGAGTTTCGTATCATTCCTGGTTTCAAATATGTCGGAGAGAATATTGCAGCAGGAACTGATTACTCTGATGGGAAAAAGTGAGAAAAATATTTAATTTTTCCAACTAACCTACTAGCAAAGTGTGGTCACAGGTTATTACTATATCCATGTGAACTCTAACTTGATGGAGATTGTCTTCTCGCACCTAGATGTTAGAATTCGGATAAGCAAGTGTCAATTCCATAAGAGAGTCAAATAATATTCAACTCACGGTGGTTCTAATCCTGAATATGGTGTACTGACCAGTCTTAATATCTACATCTGCAACTGTGAATCGAATATTATTTGACTCTCTTATGAAATTGACACTAGCTTATTCGAATTCTAAGTTTTACGTGGGAGAAGACATGCACCACAGTTAGCTAGTAGGTTAATTGTCAAAGAACACTGTAAATTCTATAGTGTTATTCTAGAGCGACTTTTGCATGGTACTCGGAAATACAATACTACAACTATGACGATAATTCATGCAATAAAACTTGCGGTCATTACACGCAGGTTGTCTGGGCTGATTCTACAAAGTTGGGTTGTGGTACTGCCAAATGTTCTGGCTTATTTAATGGTAGAGGTGGGGATTTTATCGTTTGCATGTACGGAGAAGGGTAAGCTTGACTTCTTACATCCAATAGTGGTAATATGGATGGAGAGAAACCTTATGTAAGTGTGAATTCCTCTGAAGAACTCGAAGATGAATACGTTCCAGTACCGACCAATACTCCATTAGGTGTTGTAGTCGATAACACAAATCGTATGGTCGAACTGCACAATGAGTATAGAAGGGCTATCCTCAATGGTACTGAGACCAGACTGCCAAAGGCCAAATCAATGCCAATGATGATGCGAGATGAAATACTTGTTAAATCCGCGAAAAAAGTTGTAGACAAATGTCTATTCAGCATACAAAAAAAAGATTTAGTTGATACCAGATTTAGTATTTCAGGTAGCTCTTTCTATTATGAACCAACATCAGACGAAGAGTGAGTCTTATCTATTAATAATTTTCAGATGGTCTGTTGTGATGATTTGGAATTTTTTGTATTGAACCTATATATATTAGTAAAGGTAGAGTCGATTGGAAAACCAACCCTTTTCCAAAGCCTCTTCCAGGCGTTTCTTTACTGAGATGAGACACTTGTAATCTGAAATCTTTTAAATTTTACCTGAAAACCTTCGTATTTTCATTCGGCTCATTTGATATCTGATTTCCTTACTCTAAAATCTTTATGGTTTTATATTAGTACAAACTGTTTAGTTTGAAGAAAAATCATTCGAGTTATAAGGTGATAAAACCCCAAAATTCCATAAACGAAGGAAGAAATAAGTTTTTATAATTTTGACTATAACGTTGTTCGCTTGCTACCTGACTATGTTGTCTTCTGGCTTGTATTGGACTATCTGTAGAAAAAGAGAGGGGAGAGAAAGGTGTAGTATTTCTTAAAGAATAAGGAATATAAAAATTATAGTGATTGTTATAGTAATCAGAATTATTAGAGTAATAACTCTGATAATATAATTCATCACTTGAAAGAAAATTAAAATTAAGATTAGAATAAAAAACATTTAGATTACCCTGATAAAAATAGTTAGGACTCACACAATATTTCGAATACATGTCGTATTCTTTTTCTGGCGTGAGATTTTTCAAAAAACTTAAGATACTTAAAACCTTGTGTGTTCAATCAAAACATTAACCCTTAAAGTTCCACAGTGATTGTTCTATAACACGTCATTTTAGCAACTCATTATTATTCATTCAAACCTCAGAAAATACTTCGTTTACCACCCATTCGATAGGAAATTTATTAATCTCCTGGAATACGCAAAGATCATTCGTCAAACTCGCATGACCCACTTTTTGATCGATAACTTCTGAACCAAAAATATTTGCGTTAAACCAACTGTAGATTCTTAATCAACGTATTCACAGGATAGACAAAAGATTGAATGCGAGTCATGAAAAAAAATTCTCTGGGACTTTAAGGGTTAAACCAATCAGATTTCTTCTCAACTTTAATCAATCAATTCTAACCAACAATTTCCAATTTTCATATCCTTCTTATTACCTCGTTTAGTTTAATCTCTATAGACTCCAAAATCATATTTTTATACGACATGTATTCGAAATATTGTGTGAGTCCTAACTATTTTTATCAGGGTAACCTAAATGTTTTTTATTCTAATCTTAATTTTAATTTTCTTTCAAGTGATGAATTATACTATCAGAGTTATTACTCCAATAATTCTGATTACTATAACAATCACTATAATTTTTATAATCCATATTCTTTAAGAAATACTACACCTTTCTTTCCCCTTTCTTTTTCTACAGATAGTCCAATACAAGCCAGAAGACAACATAGTCAGGTAGCAAGCGAACAACGTTATAGTCAATCTATGCCGAACAGCTCCCTGAAGAACAACTTGGTTCAAAATTATAATTTTAATTTTTTTCACTCACTCTATAGCTTTCTCTAATTTCAGAATTGTCGCAAATTGGTATAGCGATATTAGATATTACAACTATGAGACGAATAAATGCAGTGTTTTTTGTAAATATTTCTACAACATAGTTAGTGATAAGACAACAAAATTGGGATGTGCCAGGAATAACTGCGATGGCTGGGAGTATATCGTCTGCCTATATGGACCTGCGTAAGTGTTGATTTTGGAGTAATTTTTTCTCTTCAGACCAAACATGAAAAATCGACCATATACCAAGGCATAAAATGAGTCTTTTTAATAAATATCATGGAAAATAGTATAACTTTAAGGTCTTTCTTTTCTTGACAAAAACTTATTATCAATTATGAGAAATGAGGACAGAGCAATCAAATAAATCTCGATTGCATCGTTAGATATCGCGGCAAGAAAACACGCTTTTGCAATTTGAAGAAACAAAATTTTTTGGTCAAAAATCATTAAATTTCGAGTGAAAAAAAAGAAGATCAACCAAGTGAAAGATTTTCGACATTTGACATTTATTCTTCTATTATAATTGGATTAAACCTCAAGGTTTTTAAGTTGAAAGGTCTTGTTATAAGATTAAGTTTTTATCAAAGCAGTATTTTGCATCCTGTAGTTAGTTGTTGTGGGTTTTGTAGAAGATGATGCTCGTGAAATTGAGTTTATGGCCACAAAGGACTGGCTTGTCTTAAACTTTGGCTATTTTCATGAGGTTAGGCTAGTAGGTTAAGAACTAATATTCTTTCAAAAAACTATGACTTGTCAAGTTACAAATTTTCATTGAGAAGTTATGACAATTTAAAAATGACTCGTTCTACCAAATAAAACAAACCTGTGGGATATATACTGTGAGAGAACAAGTCCTAGGGAAGGCCGAAGCCCATTATATCAAAGTACACACAAGCCTGATTTGTGCAAGCAAAAGGAACTAGCTACACAATTGGGTTTCATAGGTAAGAAGCGTTTCACGAACAAGAAAAAGTTAGCAAAGGTTGCAAAGTTATTAGCGGAGAGTCCTGTTGTTAGCTAAACCCAAATTGCAGAGAACAATGTAGTTAATCTAATTAGTGAACAAAATGAGCAAGTAGTTGAATCTACGTCTCAATACAATCATGATCAACTACAGTCCTCTACCCCAGCAACAAGTACAAATGAGAAAAAAAGTGAAAACTCAGAAAAGTCAACAAAAGTTGATAATCTAATCATCTCTCAACCTGTAATCAGCGGAAATAAAAATGATAAGAAACCTGAACCTGCAATAATTAAGGAGGACAGAAAACGTAAAAGTCCAAGTGGGCAGCCAACGATGGATAGCTACGTTAGGAGGAAACAATGATCCTGGAGACAAACAACCAATCCATCCTTCCCCCTTTATTGTGCTCAAATCCGATTGAACCAATCAGAGGATTTTATTAAAAATTTTATCAGGTTTAAAATTGTATATATATCTAGCCGGTGTAAGAGTCTGATGAGATCCTGTGAAATATAAGCTTTATCACTAAATATTCACTTGTCTTCTGAATCCTCACAATGAGTTCTTCATTGGAAACAGATAAAAATGACTCGTTATACCAAATAAAACAAACCTTTGGGATATATTACTCAAGCACTTATAACGAAATAATTCTAGACAGACTTTGTAACTATAGATGCTCCACTATTCGTTAGTATAAAGAATGTTTTTTTGAAAAACCACTCACAGAGATCGGAGAGAAATAAGAAACTTTTATCGAGAAACCATACCCTGAGAATTTCTAGCCATTATCTGGGTCTAAAAATGGTCATTTTTTAGGCCAATAACTCCTAAATTGAAGGTTGGTTTTTGGAAAAAATTCGTAACCAGCATATTCTGAGACCTATCTTAGCTATGTACCTCGAAATAAGTTTCTCTGGGTATTGAAGGGTAAGTTTGACGATCAACTCAAATCTGTAAAATTAAAATGGATAAAAATATTAAATTGGAAATACACTTACATACATGGGGAAACTAAATAAATCTCTGAAGGTTTAAGTCATACATAACCCATAGAAAAGAAATCACTGCAATGTTTTTACTTATCTAATTATGTATGGAAAGTATACGGGAAGGGAAACTGAAAAAAAGCAAGATGAAAAAAATTTTTAGAATGTCTAATCGATCAAGCTTTTATGTCAGAAATGAATGATTACTGTAAAGTTTAAATAAATATTTTCCAGAAATACACTAAAATATACACCATCATGGTAAAATAAAATGCTTATGGGAGTTTGTGTTTATCATGCGAGACTTGATCGAAATACCTTTGTAATCTCTTTTATTTCACGTCTAATTTGATGGTTAACCTGCTTCCCCCTTTATCATTCTAATGATTCTATGATTTGTGGTAATAAATTATTACTAATAATAACTGGTAGAACAACCCATTCTGAAGTGAAAAGAGCGTTATATTTCATAAATACAGAATATATACATAATAGACCAAGATTCAAAATTGGCAAAAGTATAGTATTTCTGGGATTTATTGTGACTAGAATATGAGTCTCAGAGAAACTACTGGCTTTCTATTAGAACCTTTGAATTGACTAAAAACCTATTTTTAAAAATTAATTTACACTAAATTTGTTTGTAAGTAGTAAAACCTGTGGACGTAGCAGAAAAAGTGTATTGTATATCCATGAATTACGTTTTGTATAGGTTTCTTACTTTGTTCATACGTTTGCTTCAGATTCAACTGCTTTCCTGTTCTATTTGTAATTGCGTCTGGGCTTCAGATAATCAACTTCTTAGAACAACTAACAATAATTATAATCTATTGTTATTATTAGGTATTTCTTCCTAAATTTTCATTCAATAGTATTTTTAAACTTCAACTTCAAGTCTACAAGAAAGGATAATTTTTTTTTAAAAAGAATTCCCCTAACTCTCCTCAAATATTTCCAACTTATAAATTATAAGTTAATTTCGTAAGTTGGAAGAATCAATTTCATAATTTTGCATTTGATTATTAGAGATGTAACAAATTTTTCAACCTATTTTAAAAACCTACTCAAATGATAATACAGTACTATGAATTCTAAACATTATTTTATATAAGATCAAGTATCAAGTGTCTGTGATAATATTCAAGTTTAAAGATCAGACTTTTTGAAAAAGATTTTCAATGAATTTTTACTACGTTTTCACAAATATCTTTTTTGATGATAAAGCTTCTGGGGTTTTTTAATGAAAATAGTAGTATAATCATGGTAAGATTATTTATGTTAAATTTTGTTATTCCACTATGTCTACAAGTGAATTTTGGGAAAATGGGCTAAAAAATGGTGAAAAATTGAGAATTTTATAATGGGAAACAAGATAAAATTGTTCCCTTTTTCTGTATTAAATGCAAATTGATTTACTATCTGGAAACTGTGCCAAAGAAAAACATATTGTTCTATTTTAAGTAAACAATCCTCTATTTTCAATTTCAAAATACTAGGAGTTTCAATAAATCTTCAGCAATGACACATTACTTGTACAGATGTGTTAAAAGAGAAGTATTTTTTCATTTTCAAATTCATAAGGAAGATTGAAAAAAATTAAGTGAATAAAAAGCATAACCCTCTTTTAGTTTAACGAATCTAGATTTTAAAAAGGCAAGACAAATCTGAAGAAGGATAAGAACGCTCCCCCAGTAGGTTTAGATCCAAACTGTAAATTTTATTCTTTCTTGAAAAATAAAATTTTAAATTCAAGTGAATTTTCGAACATCAGAAACTGACAGAAAGTCCTTTCAAAAATGTTGAGCCTGAACAGACCTCGGTCTATAAGAAGAATGTAAAATTTTTCGATCGGTTTGGAGTTAACTTTTTCTCTACGAAATTTCCTTATGATAGGTGATCTTGAAAATTAACATTCATTCCATTTCGACACCTTGTGAACAAGAAAAATATTTCAAATCAAAGTTTAAAAGAAGCACGCTCTTGATTTCCTTTCCTAGGTAGTTTCTTATGAGTAGTCCTAAACTTATTTCTAGATCAAGAAATTCAAAGTCTATAGCAGCACCCACAACCGATTTTGTAGGAATTGAATTGAATGGAGTATAGATAATTTCAAAATCATTTATTACATGTATAATTTGTGAATTATTCTTTGAGTTGTCAAGTCTAACATTCTTCAATACTATTGCAAGTTTCAAAAATCATGAATATATAAAATTTTATTAATTATTTTTAAAATGATAGAAAAATACTGATGTTGATTTAGGGTTTTGTTTTTGATTTTATAAAATAAAGAAATTTTTTTGAATGACATAGGAGAAAAAAATCAGGTTGAATTTGTTACGTATCCATGTCGTCTGAGTAGTCGAGAAAATTGACATTAATCAGACGACTAAAGGTACCCTTTGTCAAGGAAAATGAATACTTTGTATAGGAACCATTGGCTGATAATGCTTGAAAAATTGAGAGAAAAGAAAAAGAATTCATGAAATTTTTATGCCAAACTTGTTCTAATGCTTCTCGTTGAAAATAAATGAAATTTTCTGATGACGAAATTTTCTTTACGAGGAATTAGAAGTCGAGTGAATATTTAGTGAGAAAGAACCAATAAGAGGAATTTGCATATGCTCAGAAATTTAATATAAATATCAAGCCGGTGTAATAGTCTGATGAGATCCGGGGAAATATAAGCTGAATCACTAAATATTCACTCGACTTCTAATTCCTCATGAAGATATCTTCGTCATCAGAAAATATTTTAGAAGAAACTCGGCATTATTTTCCACAAAATGATAATTCAAATGAAATAATTGAAATTTTTGTAAAAAATTCCAACATTATCACAGCCAGTTTTAACACAAGATATAGAAAAATTTGAGAAAAATGCATAATTTTAAAGAAACACATCCTTTCGTCTCAAGTCTCTGATCAAGAGAGGTGTTCTTTTGTTTTTTTGAATTCAAAGTTACAACTCTGAAAATTTTACCCTCAGATCCATTCGGGTGAATGAAATCGTCAACCTTTGATCGTTGATGAAACAGATCATTAGCTGCTACAACTGCACAACAACAAAATCAGGAAATTCATTTGAATAATTCAGGGGTATAGAACTTTCATCGATCTGCCTGCTTTTTATTTCATTGTAAAAAAAGTGTCTTGTGGAATAACTAACTTTCATTGCTTTTTTCTGGTCGCACAACTAATAATTAAAACTTTTCTCACTGTTTTAATTTTCTTTTCAATCACATCTGTGCCTAATCTACTATTTTTCATTCTCTAGCCTCAAGAGTAAGAGTAACTACAGCATAACCTCATCAGGATGCCACCTTAATTTTGATAAGTATCTATCTTATTAATATAAATCAGAGATTCTGAAGAGTAAGAGAATCAATTTTTCAATCATTAGTTCTTGGAATTCTTGATAATTTAAAAAAGAAATAAGTCTTAGCATTAAACAAAGTGTAGTTCTTTCAGAGATAATTATAAGTTTTTAATCAATTCTTTAAGAATAATATTTTTTCAAAATCCTTCCAACATCATGAAAAACTTCTTTAGTTTACATTGTAAACTTTACAATAGAAGATTAAGTATTAAAGAAAAATTCGAAACTTTTTTATCATATTTTTATATAAATTTGATGAATAAAACCATCTATTCTAAATAGGGAAATTTGATCTACTTTTTTTCCAATGGTGAAAGTGTTACTCATAATATCTGGTTTGTAACTTTCAAGATTATTTATGAGAAGCTTACTCTAATGTACACAATCTCTATATGTAATAAAATAAAAATTATGATTCTATAAGAGAGATACTTTTATAATTCGATTGAAAAATTTTATCTTAAACAATTCACGAGAATATTGAATTATAATTCTTGTACTACTATATTTTAAATAAAAGTGAATAAAGGATGATACAAAAGTTTAATTCTCACCATGTTAAAAAAGTGGGAAGCAAAAAGAGAAACAAGATTAGCAAAGTCTCAGAGGGAGATTTACTCAATCTACCCCAATTTATCATACATTCAAAAATTACGAGTACCAGCAATGATTTTTATTCGTACGACTTTTGAGTTATAAAACAACAAGACTATATTTTCACAATCTAACAACCAAGTAGGCTGGTCTCTTAATGTCATTTAACTCAAATACTGACAATCTTAATGTTGAAAAAGAAAAGATCTAGTCCAATGGGGAATTTTTTCGTCAAAGTTACAATGAATATACTTTTAAGTAGAAAGATGATAATAAAATTACCTATGATTGTGTCAACTTCATGAGGGCTAAAGGCACATATTGACTTATGGGAATGGTCTAGGTGAATCCGAACACAACTGGTTATCACTTTAACAGGACTGAAATAGTTTGGCAAGAAATTTGATGCTGACAATCTTTACAAAAGAGGAATTTGATTAATTCAAAGTAGAAAAAGACATCGATCAATAAATGAAGCATTTTCAAGATATTCCAATACTCAATTTTCTAGACAAAAAAATGCATTTTTTGATCTAGGTAAATTATCGAAATTCATCTCAACTATTTGAATGGATTGATTATAAATGAATATCGAACAGAGACCAGATCCTGATCAAAACACGTGAATAAAATCAGATAAAATTCAGTTGGTATGTAAAACAGAGGGATGTCAAGTCTTATTAAGAGATTAATTTAATAAAAATTCCTTCCTATTATACTATTCCTATAGCCAACGTAATAGGAAATGTTACAATTATAAATAGTAAAGCTGTTTGATCTACACTCAGTTCCTCTCTACAACAAGTTGACTCACACGATAGTCTTTTGGAGGGAAGATGGAGAGTTGGCGTGTTGATATCCTATACAACCAATGGATGAGGAGGAACTACATCCAGTCGTCTCGGCCTCCTTATGTGGACTATCTGTGTTGGAAGAACTGTTTAAATCAAAAATATGGATAGTGCAATGATCACTAGTCGCACAAATTAAATTTGACGTGGAATTGAAACAAATATTTGTTATCGAGGCAAGATAGGACCCTCGTCTGAGGAAATACTGAATTTCACATGATTTTGTGTCAAATATCCTGATTAATGTGCCACGCGAACTAGCTGTGGCTAATAGAGTTCCAGAATCATTTAAAGATAAAGCTACAAGAGCATTTTCATGCGCTGCAATACAACGAGGCGGAGGGCGGTTTTGTGGATTACTATTTTTCAAGCTGGAATTTTGTACAACATGTGCAATTATAACTGCACCTTTGGTCATACTTGGATAAGCAATTATGGGATTCGTTTTTGATTGGCATACTGCAATAATTCCAAGGGGATTCTCAAATGTTTCCGCGGAATACAAGAGTTCTGGTTTATTACCAAATGTATAAACACTAATACTATTCTTGAATACAATTATAATTCTATAATTGGTTAGATAATCTCTTTCAATAATTACCTGTCACTCTTGAGTTTAATTGCTTTGATTTCTGACTTGAAATTCATCTGGAGAATAAAGTTTCGGATGTCACCTTCCCATAAATTGAACTTGGTAGTGGGTATCACTGGTCGTTTTCCTCCACCTAGAATACCAACAAAACTTGTCCTGAAAAGCATTTCGACATATCCAACTCCACCACAATTGGAATTATCAAAATCTGGAAATATTTTAGCGTAAGACTTACGACTACGCATATATTCTTTCAAAGGATCCAGATTGTATATTCTAAAACCATTATTAAGGCCGACACTGAAGCATTCTCATGGATGAATTGATAGAAATTACCATTGTTTTGGTTGAATCCTACGAACAGAATGCTATTTATAGGGTTTTCATTGGGCGAAAGTCTCAAAGTCATTTTTTTATTAGGTTAATAATATTAACATTTTTCGAATAAATATATTATTTAAACAACAGACATGAATCATGGACTTTTTAACTTGTTTAAATTGACAATAATTCTAATCAACATTATGATGCTTAGGTAGAGCAAAACAAATTTTTTTAATGTCTGAGTCCCTCTCCATCCATATAAATAGCCCTTCATGTGACATTAATCTTGATTTCCATTGTCCTATATCCAAGGTAGTTTATTCTTTTTTGATCATTATTTTAGGCTGAAAAAGCAAGAGATGAAAATTACATAATTGTTGAACTTATAAGATGGATTATTGACGATATTGATGAGTTGAAGGACAGTAAAATTCTCTCAGACGCCCTCAAAATTGTCGATTATTCCTCATTTAATTCAGTGAAAAATTTGTCAGATACTTATAACTTGGTCATTAACGAGTTGAAGCATAAATGGCAAACGAATTCCTTAAAACCTTCTTCATTTGGAGAAAGAGCAAAAGTTCCTTTACTAAAGTTCATAATCGCTCAGTGTTATAATAGAGCTGTTCGTGAACCTGAAAAATTAAATCAATACCCACCATTCTCAGCACAAGTGTATGGCGAAACAAGTTTTGAATTAGTTCTAAATATTCTTGATGCTGTTAAACTACTGCCTCATGAAACTTTTATAGATTTGGGCAGTGGAGTTGGTCAAGTAGTACTTCAAATAGCTGCTCTTGCAGATATAAAGTTGTGTTATGGCATTGAAAAAGCGGAATATCCAGCCACTTGTGCCAGTCGTTTGGAGAAAGAGTTTAGAATCTGGATGGATTTCTTTGCAAAAAGATATTCACCCTTTACCATAGTCAAGGGAGACTTTCTTACTAGCTCCATCCATGAATACATTATATCAGCTGATGTTATATTTGCAAACAATTTTGCTTTTGGCCCAGAAGTTGACCATCAGTTGAAGTTGAAATTTCAAAACCTAAAAGAAGGCACACGGATTATCTCATCGAAAGCATTTTGTCCACTAAACTTTAGAATTAGTGATCGTAATCTTGGAGGTTAGTCTTTCAATTTCAACTTTGAATGATTGATAAATTTTTAATATTTTTTCCTTTTAAAGATATCGGCTCTATCATGCATGTTACGACACTTTCTGCCATCTCCAATGCTGTTTCATGGACAGATAAACCTTTTAGCTACTTTATCCATACGATTGACAGAAAAATTGTAAGTTAATTTAAGAAGGATTTCTTTAAATGATTCTATAATGAGTTTTACTTTTAGCTTGAGGATTACTTTTATCGATCCAAAAATCCAAAGCTGCGTGGAGAAGCTGAGGGAACTGTAAATAATAATAATAATAATAATGGGAGTAAACGAGAAAGAAGTCGCCGAGGAAACTCCAATCCTGTTGGCGATGTTAGATCACTTAGGAAATCTCTACTTCTTCGCAAAAAGAGCCATAAAATCCAAAGAAAACGTACTGCAAGCGCCAAACCAGCACTACTCAAAGAAAATAATGTCCTAACTGAAGAAGATATTCCTCTTGATGTTGGAAACTATCAAAAGCCTCCTCGAAAGTCTTCTTCGTGTCATTCTGTAATTAGTACTCCGACAAATAGCTGTTCATCTTCTGATTTTGTGAATAACGAAAACGATGAACATGAAAATCCAATCAACACTAACAATATAGCTAGTGTTAATCAGGCATCTTCAGAACGTTCTCGTCAATCTAAGCCGTTATCTGGTCAGTTGAAGGAAAAGGCAATGATCGACAAGGCATTTAAAAAGTCCACCAAAAGTGAAACGAAAAAAGCAGAAAAACGCAAATCCGTCTCCAGTCATCCTGAGGACCTTCTTCAACTTCATCAGCACACATCAAATTCAATTGACAAGTGGGTATCTTCTAATGAGGCAACTCCCAATGACACTCCATACAATGAACCAAGGCTAGTTAGTCCTGTTAACAAGTACCCTCGTGTTGACTTGAACTCCCTATCTGAGGCTAAAAACCATGCATCTAATAACAAGAATGACATCCTCAATGGATACAACAACCAATGTACCCCAATAGCTCTTCAACAGTATCTTGAACTCTGCAAAAATATGTTCATGTTGCATTTTAAAAATTCTCAGTCATTTGAATATGCCGAGAACCTGCGCCAGCAAATCCTCCAGGAAAGGGATCGAAATAATAAAATTAAGCAAAAATTGGAAAACTTTGAAAAGACCATCACCTCTTTGAATGAAGAGGGCGCTGATCTATTGAGAAAGTGTGCCTCTAAGTTGGGTATAAAGATTAGTCCTCCTGTCACATTCTTCACAGAGGCCCGGAAAATTATCAAGACCAGAACAAATCTGGAACAGAGGATAGAAAATATGATCTCAGAAATAAACGAGCTGAACATGGCCAATAGTCAGTTGAAGAACGAGGCCTTGAATAAACACAAAGTTTCCCTAAATCCATATCCGCCAATATCCGCCTCTGTCATGCATCACCCAAGTGTTGACTCAGATAATAGTTTTATTCAGCCAATAAGACCTGGAGTTAGTCAGGCCAAACTTGATCTAGTCAACAGTACGTTTTTTTCACATTTACAAAAGGTTTTCCATTTTGGATTTGAATTCTTTATCAGATTAGGTTATTTACACACTGTACTTTTCTAAAATTTTATAGATTCTAATGTAAAAGCAGTCTAATTAGATTTATAAATTAAACCCATCATCCAATGTGCAAGAGTCTAAACTATAACCTTTCTAAGAAGAAATTTACCATCGAAGCTAGAGTCTAATTTTTTAAACCTTATTTTCGATACCTTACTTTCCCGATAGAAATATCAGTTGTAAGCATTGTTGTATTTTCTATTGTTTAAAAGTCCTACATCAAGTCAAGCATAACTATGAAATTCATTGATTTACTATGTCGATGGGAGATTATAGAAAAGATGGGTATTACCATACCGAGTAGTAAGAGTTTTTTTGAAAAAAAAACAAATTTCACATAGGTTTATGTTGACTTTAACATCAAATATATTTCATCTCTCCTAGACTCTATCGAATTCTCTTGTCCTCCTGAACTGAGTCCTCTTACTAAAAACTCAAAGTATCCAACATCTCAGAAAAGCCAACAGAACACTCCAAAGTCTGACTGTCAGATCTTGAATGATTCACAGATACCACCTCCCCCGGAATTATCTGCCATGATGAATGCTTCACCTACGAAACATTCTTCCCCTGAAAAGGTTGGATGCAAGAAAAAATCCATGCACTCTTCCCTCCAGGATATAATTACTGAGGAAATATCACCAGAAGTTATAGAAATATCCAACACTTCAATTCAATCAGGTTAGTCCTTCCTCATTGATCATTCATTCACCAACATGTATGAGTGAGAAAAAAGTTCTCTCTGATCTTCTCTGTATGATATAAAATTTACTCTACAAATAATCAAAAATTTATTTCTTGTCTAGTCTCATTTAGCCATCATTCATTTGACACAATAAAAAAATGTCTAAGCGCCTGTCTCTTGAAAAAAGGACATCTTAGGTCTGATAAGGCAGGCATGTTAAAGATTCAAAATCATCACATTGTACAGTCCTTTTTTTAAAACATTTCCAAGCCCAAGATAAAATCTCATTTCATCCTCATAGGTTCATTTCCTTTTTTTCTTCTCTCAGGAATGAAAGGAAAATTATTTTGCAAATTAAAGCTAGCTAGCTTATATGAAGATGAATTTTGTAAATGCCCAAATTTTCCACTTTTTCAGCGTTTGAGTTCAAAATTTTTTAATGATCTAAAGCAATGAAATGCTGATATTTGAGATCAAAATTTAATAAAGAATTCGAATTTGCCTAAAAAAGTTTACAGAACTTCGTCATCATTGTGGGAAATCGAACCATTTGAATTTTTTCATTATCAAATTCGAATTCTTCGTCTTATGATGAGATTTGAAAATGTACAAATTCGGCGCATTTTCACAATTACCTAAATTTGACCAGATAAAATCTATTTCAACTAGTAATAGGTTCATTTTGTTATTGAATTCAAAGAATAAATTTGCTTTTCGAAAAGAAAAATTCAGTTTTTTTGTAAAAATAGTAAATTCGCATCTCCTTAAATTCTACACGCATATACTTTTGGTGATTAAGAAAAAAGAAATTTTTTCGGTCGATACTCATTTCAGATTTATTTTTGGATTTTTAGTTTCTTAAAATTTTCAACTAAAATCCTTTCCAATACATCGGTCAATAGAAAAGCAAATGAGAATTTGGTTGCTTTTGTCTCCAAGTTATTTCAGTAATTTTCATGTTAACTTCTCATAGCCATTTCAAAGATTGAGTAAGAATGATGAAATTCCTTCAATTCTTTCATGTTTCCTTTTTTCTCCGCTAGATCTCCCAGAATTGGCCAAGGAGGCTCTGAATCCAGCTTCTCCGTTGACCAAGTCAAGTCAAGATACTGCTGACTCAACTCCACCTCCACCCTCTCTTGAACATTGTCTACCTCCACGAAAACGTCATTGGGAATCACAATTGAAGCAATCAGCCACAGCTGGCTTCTAACAAATTCCCCCACCCATCTATCCACAATTATTATATCCCAATTTCTCATGTGCAAAATTGTGATCGAAAAAAACCACTGGTCCAGAATAATCCCCCCGATTGACCTCTGACCCACTCCACTTTATTATTCACTTATGTATCAGAATCTAGGAATTTTTTTATTTAGATCTTTTTTTAAGAATTTTTACAACAAAATTTTATTTCTACTACTGTTTATACTACATCTAACTTTTGAGAGAGCCCAGCTCAAACAACACGTATGAATAAACGAGTATCATGATTCTAATGATACTATACAATCAATCTTGTATAATGTAAATAATTATTAATTTATAACATAGAATGAAAAGTACATTTTTCCTTTTTTTCTGAACTTATTACTGTATCATTTCTATCATTATTATTGTGTAACCTTATATATATGTATCATCATACCAATGAAAACCAATGAATGAAGCAAGACTAAAATAACAACTTTGATGAAAATTAAATAACAAAATATAGAAGTGAATATATAGGATTTATTCTTTTTTTTCTTGCCCAATGTCCAATTAAATACATACATATTCCCTCTCTGAATAATCACTCAAAACTTGAAATTCTCTTTTTTATCATCGCATATCTACTCACAAGTATATATACGATATATATATATCAAATAATAGTATTCAATGAATTTAGTTATCCCTGAATTGAATCAGAGAGGAGATTCCGTATCATGAAATTGTTCCCACTGAAATTGGCCTCTTCACTACTAAAATCATGGATATTGGTATTTTCAAAAGAACTGTCGAAAATATGATCGTCACTTGTATCTGATTCATGGCCCGTGGAAATGAGGCCGAGTGCTCGGTGGACTTTACGTTGAGCTCGTCTTCGCCTAAAGTCTCCACGGATAAAATCACTCATATTGGCCGGATGTATTCCCCAGTAGTTTCCCTTTCCATTGGCTGACTTGCCTTAAAAATGGGTTATGCATTAGTAATCTCACCTAGTCACGAGGAGAAAAATCTTGGCAAAAGAAATAAATACTAATGCGATGAATCAGTTTAGAGCAGCCAAAAATCATTTCAATTAAATCTACTTTTATCAATAAAATATTTAGCTTTCAGATTAAGGATCCATTTGATAAATATAGATTCTTTGCAGCTGTTTCATTTGTTTCGTTCAAGAGTTCTTGAAATATTTACTTGATCAAGTCAGCCAACTATTGAAGAAGTTTAGATGAAATTCTATGAAGAATGCATTTCACTCAAATCATACCCCCTTCTAATGTTTGGCGTCAAGTGACACAATGGAACAGCTGCAAAGAATCAAATGGATTCTTAATCTCAGAAATGTTGCAGAATCCTTTAGTTCAAAAGCCTATGTAAACCTCAACTTTATGATAGGTTAGATTCCTTAATCAAACAACTTAAAGTGATAAGTTTTAATAAGAGATTAGTTGTACTGGTTATAACTCAAAAAGGATATAAACTACATTTTCAAGGATCACTGATCAGCATCAAGTTGGATTTAAACAGTGTGAGAAACCATGGTCATAATTGGCTTAGTGTAGTAAAAAAAAGTACTCAGATATCGATACACACATGGAGCAAATTTTTATCTCAATACAGGTTTTATTATGATTCACGATTTTTATTATGAATAAAACAGTACAGAAACTGAACACTCACCAACTTTGATAAAGCAATCATTCAAGGATAAATTATGTCTAATGGAATTTCTCCAGCCCGGTCCTCTAGATCTAAAGTATGAGTAGTTATCCATGATCCATTGGTAAATGTCTGACAGGACCATTCTCCTCTCTCCAGAACTAAGGATAGCCTTGGCAATAAGTCCAATATAACTAAAGCTCGGCTTTGTATTGTTATTATACTCTGTTATCGATGTTGAAATGAATTCAGACGATTCATCATTGCCATCTTGAGCAGGTGCGGGTGTATTCTGTAAGACATCCAAACTGCCACCTTCACTCATCATATTCTCAACAAGGCTCCTTAGACTGCTTCTATTCTTAGACATCTTCTTGTCATTTTCTGCCGCGAGGTGTGATGCGAACCACACATGAAGGTTATTAAAGAGTTTAGAATTTTTGTTGAATACATTCATAACTACCATGGGATCATTGAACATAGCTTAGTTATTCTCTTGAATAACTCACCTCTCTCTTGTTCCTTCTCTTTTATCCCTCAAATGTATTTGCATAATTTCCTGATTTGCGTATTCTGTTTGTTTATTACGAGTAGGGAATGGATTAGCCAATCAGAGGACAGGAATATATTAGCGAAAACCACTACCCCCTCTTCTTAACTCTCCTTGTATATTGTACAATGTACATATCCTCAATTTTGTGCATAAAAATAACTTGCATCAAGAATGCATACATAACTGTAGTGTGTAAAGACCAAAGATTCCTTGAAAAAAATTTATTTATCCCCATGGGCGGTCCCAGTTGTTCTCAACTCTCCCCCTAAAGGTAAAAGAGTGATTTATTCTCACCTAGCATTGTCTTTATGTGTGTGTGGGTGTGTTATTGTTGATTAAATACATACTATTTACTAGGATAAAATTTGGTTTCCTTCCAAATGAAAATTCAACTTAAACTACAATTCCCCAAATGATTTTCTTCCCCTAATTTACCCCTTGTATATAAATGGACTGGTAGAAAATTTCCAAAACTACTAAAACGGCCTATCGATATGATAAAATTAACCGTCAAGTATTTCAACATCATATCGCCAAGTTTCTTTTAATATAGTAGTTCTGTAATAGGATAAACAAAATTTTCAAATAAAAAACCTTTTTAAGTCTCAAAACAATTCAATTTTGCAACTACACTAGGAGAAATAATGTCAATTCATGTTAAAATCATGAAGATAAAAATAGTAATTTTGGAAAGTTTCATCAAAGTATTGTACTGATAGAAATTAAAACTCAAAATCAAAACAATAATTTTAATGTTTTCTTGTTTAGCTTATCGAATGAAACTAGGGAAAAAAGCATAAAGGGTACTTAATCGCCATAGATTGGCTAATGAATATTCAATAAAATTAACCCCCCCATTATTAACATTATAGGAAACAAAAAAACATGATACTTGGATACTTGTTATTCTCAAAGTCTAAAAAGTCAAAAGGAAAAAAGTTTTTGAAAAATCATAAAGTTACAAATGAACCTTTTTTGTTGATTTCAAAATAAGAGCTCCAATTAGAAATTATGAATTATTAGTATTTGTTAAATTTAGGTTTTGCAAAATTATTTTTTCGAAAATTTATAAATTTTTCAGGTCTAGTTCGTAGAAGGAAAATTCAATTTTGTATTTGAACAACCCAACTATTTCGATGAAGCTCATTCTATTTGCTGATTTTTTTTCAATCGTTCACTCGAAAGGGTAATTATGACTGGATTTTTTTTGAGTTTTACAATTTTCAATTTCGAATTTTTTTATTTCTCTTTCATAAATTTGTATGAATACTATTGAATAGTCAAGTTCGTTTTTTAAATTCTTTCCTTTATGATAATTTCTTCTCCGTCATCATTGACCACAATGTCTCCTTATCGTAAAAAACGAAAAAAAGTTAAGAGTGAAAATTCTTCAACTATACACAATGAAGGCAAAGTATGGAGAGAATTTCCTGAGAAATCTAATGTCCATTATACAACACCAAGATCATGGATATCTGAACGACCAGCTCCAAATCCTCTCAACAAATTGTCGACTCTTTAGGTGATTTCATTGAAAAAAATATTCAAGCCACCTCAACTCAATGTAAAGAAATGATTCATTAAAAATTTCGTATTCCGGTGGCTATTTCTACGATACTTGTTGGTTTGACTATGAAATGTACTCTTTAAACGATATCAGAACTATGCCAGATTTTTTGCTTCTACCTTTTTTTCGTTTTTACTATTAGGAGAAATTGTGGTCAATGACTATTCATATTCATGAAAGAGAAATGTAAAAATACGAAATTGAAAATAGTAAAACTCAAAAAAATCCAGTCATAATTACCCTTTCGAGTGGACGATTGTAAAAAAATCAGCAACCAGAATGAGCTTTATCGAAATAGTTGATGCACTTTTAATTTATTTTCGATTTTGAAGATTTTCCATCGTTCTAAAATATAAAATTCTCTTATATACAGCTTCTCTTTGCCATAGTTGATATAAAGGCGAGAATCCTCATTTTTTCAACTTTTGTTTGATCTTGTTGATTTGAAGCGGTATATCTTACTGATATTTGCTATGAGCATTCGAAAAGATTTAAATTTAGCCATCAAAGTTCTAAAAAATTGAGAATTTTGTATAAATCTTAAATTTCAATTATTTTCAAGGTTTACTGATTTTCTCAATTTCAATCAGTGTCCATTTTTTTAGAGGAGAAGTTAAAGGAATCTTTTGTATAAAAGTTTCACTCCTCTCTAGAATGAATGACTTTTGCCAAGATTTTGAGCTTCATTTTGATATAAATAAAAAACTTGATTAACCAGGAAATGAGAAAAAATAACAGAACCAACAGAGTTGGAGAGATTGACGTGTGTACTCTCTGATTCTTTCTTCACTGGAGATGTTTCAAGCTTGCATTCATCAAATAATTATAATTATTCTACATGATGATAAGAGAGTATGGAGGGGGGGGGATGAAATTTTTGAAAAAATGTCTGGACAAGTTACTTCTTGAGAAGTATTAGAAGAAGTATCACAAGGAGGAAATGCACTCACTCTACATTTGAGTGAAAACCAAACTTGATTGTAGTTACTTTCTTCTTAATAGAGGGAAAAGTTTTGATTTCCTGAGAGAGAATTTATTTATTCTTTTGCTTTCCCAGTGAGAGGAGACAAAAAACATGAGTTTTTTTCTAAGCAATTTTGAGAATTTTTATTTGTTAGAAAACAATCAACAGCTAATTTTCAATGGAAAAACTCAGAATTTGACGATATGAAGATAAAATGTCAATGTATTTCAACAAGAACTTGATAAACATGAGGCATTTATTATAAAAACTAGATTTTATTGCCAAAGGATATCTAATGTAACATCATGCAGAGTAATCCTTCCTGTTTGGCCGAAGAAAGTTGATTTTTTTATAAAATTAAAGTCCCACTGGGTATTTTCATCACTTATCATTTTAACAGCTCATTATTATTCATTCATGACTCAAAAAATACTTTGTTTAACACCCATTCTATAGGAAATCTATTAATATACTGGATCTTAGCTCTATCATACGTCAAACTCGTGCTATACTAATTCAATCCCATTAAAATTCTGACCTAATTTTTGTTCAAAATTTGAAAAAAGGCAGATGTTTAGGAAGGGAGAAATAAATTCTAGGCTACAATTTCATGCATCTCACGATATTTTGGCAAGGCAAGATTGTATTAGACCTGACCTCAAAAAATGTTTCTTGTTATTAGAATCATCATCATTTGAAAAGTGACCCTAAGCAATACAGTTCCTAGTGTCATATGGTCAATATGGTTCTGTTTTAATTTTTTCTGGGACAAAACAATTACATCGATAAAACTGGATTTCATCTATGAAATTCCAGTTATTTTGTTCGTGTCCACATGAGGTGTCAGTCAAATTTTTTTTTACTCTTTATCCAAAGATAATAAGGGCAAAAATACACGAAGCCTCTAACAAATTATAAAGATACAGTAGATAAGCAAAAGATAGTGTATTTCAGTCTCTTTGTTTGTTGTTGTGTACAACTCATAACTTTCACTTGTGTCTGTGTTATGCAACGTTAATTCTATCCACTTACACTTGTTCATTGATGTCCTCTTCTTTTGGAGAAGACTCATGAGGGGGTGTGGAGTTTATCAGCTGAATATACTATATTGGTACGTTTTCTTTATATAATAAATAAAAGTAAAGTTGGAAAAAAAACAAGATCTTCTATTGGCATAAATTCTGGTAAAGAAGGGAAATGTTTGCACGCAAAATGAATGTTTTCATCTTTCTGGAGCTTAGTGAAGTTAATAGGGAAAAAATTGTTTTTATTTTTTCAAATCATACAATATGGGCTAAGTGGTGGTGGTGTATGTTGTGTTAATTTTTTCAGAATTGTGTTTTTCCCCCATTCATACCAGTAACTTAGTTTAAGTAGGAAGAAATACTACAGAAGTTAAAAGAAATATTGAGTAGAAATAATAGTTTTTCCGCAATGAAACAGAAGAAAAATAATCACTTTTCTACAATGATTGACAAAACAATGTTGTATTTAAATTTAAATCAAAATATGGAATAAAAATTTGGATAGCTGCAGACGCTAAGACAAATTATATCTTTAACGCAAAAATATATACTGGAAAAGAAGGCGAGGAAAGGAACAAATGTGTGGGTGAAACTGTGGTCCTTGAACTAATCGAAAATTTGAGCGTCAAAGGAAACAACATCACTACTGACAATTTCTTTACCTCATTCCCTCTTTTGGAAAAACTTGGTGCCAAAAGTATAACTTTGGTAGGAACTATCAGAAAGAACAAGGCCGAGCTTCCACCAGTGATTTCAAAAAATACTACATTAGGTTCCAAATACGCCTTCAGAGACAACATGACTCTTGTGTCCTATGTTCCAAGAAAAAATAAAAATGTAATTCTCGTGTCTTCCTTCCACCTCAACCCAGTTATAAATCAAAGTGGAAAACCAGATTTGATTAAATTTTATGATAAAACGAAAGGAGGAGTTGACAATGCTGATAAGATGATTTCTACATTTTCTTGTCAGAGGAAAACAAATAGATGACCGGTCGTCTTATTTTGCAACATTTTAGACATTTCAGCTCTTAATTCTTTCATTTTATATAAAGAGATAAAAGAAGATTCCAATTATGATAGAAGAAAGTTCCTCAAGTGTCTAACTCAGGAGATTTTCGATCAATATGGAAAAAATAAACCGAATAAGAAAAGGCTCAAAGTAAAGGGTTCGTTGCACAATTTGCCCATACAATAAATATAGAAAAACTACCAAAATATGTGATAAATGTCAAAAAGCTATTTGTTATGATCATTTAGTTATTATTTGTTCAAATTGCAAATAAATTGTACGGAAATTAAAAAAAATTTATTAGTTCTATGATTCAGGGTCAAAATAACCCTTTTGGGAACATTTGTTTGTTTATTTTTTGGTATCAGTAGGGTTAAATTCAGTGAAAATTTCACTGAGATTTTTCTAATTATAATTATTACAAATCGAGTTATGATAGAATGATAGCATCTAATCATGTGATCTGTAAAAGATTTATACTACACTCTTAAATATAATTTTAATAACAACTGTACAATTTTGTTCATCTATTCTTCGATAAACTAAGATGCTTTTGAACAACGGTATACTATGAAAGATATATTTTTTTTGCTGTATTTTTAAAAGTATTTTAGATACTTAATATATTTGTTATAGGTTTTTTTGGTAACGTCTTTTTTTAACCATCTCTAATTGGACGTGGAGAAGTCACACATCTTCCCTTAGTTCAAGATGCCCTCAAGATTTTTCTGATTTCCTAAGGCCTCTACATTATTGAAATTGTCAGATTTGCGAAAGAATCTCTCAGATCTAGTAGGTTCATTCTTTTAATTGAATTTTTAAAAGACTTTTCACAAAAATAAACCACTCATGCAATTGGCCGGTGAGGTTTACTGCAAAATATTCTCGGACATATTGCCTAAACATAGAATTACTGTTCAATTATCGGAGATTGAATTAGAAACTGTTGAACCTGCCAGATAATTTGCAGTCAAGGATTACTCTAGAGTTCTGAGACTTTAATATTTGATAAAAATAGTTTGTAAAATATTTTAAATCAAGCATTTCCAGTGGAAGGGTTGATAAAAAATTATTCTGGAGAAAAATTAATACAATTTGAACGAAATATTCATTTTCAATTACATTTTATTTGAAAATGAAATTACTAGAATTGAAAAATCTATTGTCAGGTTATCTTAAATTCTACATGATTCTTAAGAATTTAATGACTCTTCTAACATGAGAAAAAACAGCTCCCAACGGGTTAGAGTTTAACCCACTTGCAAGCCTTTTATAGAAAAAATTGAAATTTATCTTTTTCATTATCCTTCTTTCTAACCTTGCTGTAATGATAAAAAATTATGAAAAAAAGACTTTCAAAAGTTACCTAAAATACCACTGAATTAGCAAAGAGATCAAAGATCAAACCCTCAACCAAAAATCGAGTATATAAAGTCAAAATAAAATTTGTGATGATAATCAAAATGAAATTGGTTCATTCTCTGCTTTTATTAGTCTCATGGATTTGTTTGAGTTCATCTCAAAAGTTGATGTCATGGCAAGAGTACAAGGTGACCTTTGAGAAAGAATTTCTAAATTCCGAGCATGAGACAAGACATGCCCAAATCTTTGAGGAAACCCTCGACCTCATACAAAGCCATAATGAACGATATGCCAAGGGTCTGGAGAATTACAATCTCGGCATAAATCAGTTTAGTGATTTGCCCTCAGAGAAACTAAAATCATTCTCTGGTTACGGTCTTGCTTGGAAAAGCAATACTACTGAACTGGAAGAGGTTCTCTTGGAAAAGTATTCTGGAAAGGATCCTCTACCTTCAACTGTGGACTGGGTCAAAGGAGGAGCTGTTACTTCAGTCAAGGATGAGGTTAGTTTCTTAAGAAACTTGAATATTTCATCATCATTAAATGAGTACGATTTGTTTATAGAAAAATTGTCACGGCCATTGGGCATTCAGTGCAATCGGAGCTGTGGAAGGAGCCTACTTTATGTACGCGAGGAAACTCAAGGAACTCTCTGCTCAACAGATTATCGATTGTGATGTTCTTGACAAGGGATGCAATGGTGGAGCAATGATTAATGCCTATGGGTATCTAACAAAGAATCAGGCTGAATCAGAGTTTCATTATCCTTACCGAGCCAGAGATGTAAGCTCTCTTTAATTAGCTTTAAAAAAATTAAATTTTATACTTTATTTTCAACTAAGATATAACATTTTTCCGTGTATAACAATCAAATAGAAATATGAACAATTCTAAGCCAATCAAGGCCTAAAAGTAATTTCTTTTTTCTAAAGAAAAATCTCGTATCAAATTGATATACTGGTCTAATGCTTTCTTCTTGAAATATAATAAAAAGTACAGGAAATAATGAAAAATGTTTACAGAACAGATGTACCTATGATCCAAGATTGGGAGAAATACCGTTTGTTCGAAGATACATGCGACCACCACAAGATCTTTTCACAATAATGCAAGTTTTGGCACAGTACGGTCCACATTCCATTGGTATAAACTCTTCTCCCCAATCATTTATCCGTTATCGGTCAGGGGTCTACGATGATCCTCAATGTGATCCATATCATCTCAACCGAGGGGCACTTCTCGTTGGCTATGGAACGGTGTTTGGAAAGGACTATTGGCTAGTGAAGAACAGTTGGGGAAGGTCTTGGGGTGACTGGGGTTATATTAAAATTCTCAGATCACATTTGAACTTGTGTGGGGTTATTAACGATGTTACATTACCAAGTTTCACTTAATTTATCTGTTTAATATAAATTTCCCCAATTCATTTCTTAATTTTTATAACTACTCAATAGTAGATACAAAAGTATTAAAATAATTATAAAAAAATTTTCGGTTATCTGATTGGATAAAACTGATTTTGTATTCATTGAGTTTTTCGTACACCAAGCAAGATGTGGAAATCACTGTCGTCATTTTTTGGACATCAATGATTGAAAAATATAACGTAAAATAAGTTTAGCTCAAAAGATGAAATACTAAGACTTTACAATCGAAATTTTTTTGTTATTTTCTAGAGTACTATAATCTGATTTCAAGGCCACTATCTTAAACCCTATTTCTTGTTTTAATGAAAAGTAGAAATAATAAGCTTCTATTTCTAGTAAAATTCTTTCCTTTCTTAATGAATATCGTAGAAGAAAATATGAATGAATAACTTTCTTCTCATTATATAATAAATCTCTAAAGATATATTCTTGATTGATAGAGAAAATAAGCAAGAAAAAAATCTGACGAAAGACTTTCCACTTTGTTAGTTATTGTATATCAGATTGTGAATATTTGTGTGCCTGTTGCAGCATTTTGTTTGTACTCTACTAAGAGCCATACACACACATTTCATTCGTGAGAAAGAAATTCATAACTCCTGAAGGATAGCGCTTATAAAAATATATCTGCAAGATCACCAGAAGCTAAAAATAACTCAAGATCTATTAGCCTTGATAAGAAAGAAATCATAATATGGAATCAGATAACTCAACAATTATTGATGAAATCTCAGGCAAGTATTTATTTCCTTTCTCCTTTATCCTTTCAAAAAAATCATTATCGACTCGAAAGAATAAAGTACAAATGAATAATAAATTGAGACCCCTTATTTGACCTCAATCCGGCCCCCACCAGATCATATCTATCATATTTATTTGTGACAAAATTATCAGCTAAATTTTGAAGGGTAGCTAATTTTTGGTTTGACTCAAATTTTGACTATTTCATTAAGAATTCAAACATATTTGAAGATTTTTAGTAATCCAAATCATGTTTTAAGCAGTAAAAATAATAAAGAAATTGACTATAACGTTGTTCGCTTGCTACCTGACTATGTAGAAAAAGAAAAGGGAGAGAAAGGTGTAGTATTTCTTAAAGAATAAGGAATATAAAAATTATAGTGATTGTTATAGTAATCAGAATTATTAGAGTAATAACTATGATAATATAATTCATCACTTGAAAGAAAATTAAAATTAAGATTAGAATAAAAAACATTTAGATTACTCTGATAAAAATAGTTAGGACTCACACAATATTTCGAATACATGTCGTATTCTTCTTCTGGCGTGAGATTTTTCAAATAGAAAAGGTACAGGTAGACAAGTCAGCACTAGCTTAACACTGGGCTGATAATCCAGATCATACTATAGATTTTAATAACGTAAAAAGTCTAGGAAATATGAGGAATAAGTATAAAAATATGATTTTGAAGTCTATAGAGATTAAACTGTTGTTAATGGTAATAAGACGGATATAAATATTGGAAATTGTTGGTTAGAATTGATTGATTAAAGTTGAGAAGAAATCTGATTGGTTTAAGGTTTTGATTGGACACACAAGATTTTAAGTATCTTAAGTTTTTTGAAAAATCTCACGCTAGAAGAAGAATACGACATGTATTCGAAATATTGTGTGAGTCCTTACTATTTTTATCAGAGTAATCTAAATGTTTTTTATTCTAATCATAATTTTCTTTCAAGTGATGAATTATATTATCAGAGTTATTACTCTAATAATTCTGATTACTATAACAATCACTATAATTTTTATATTCCTTATTCTTTAAGAAATACTACACCTTTCTCTCCCCTTTCTTTTTCTACAGATAGACCAATACAAGCCAGAAGACAACATAGTCAGGTAGCAAGAGAACAACGTTATAGTCAATCTATGCCGAACAGCTCCCTGAAGAACTACTTGGTTCAAAATTATAATAAAGAAATTGAAATTCAACTCCCAAACTTCAAGTATTAGATCAGATTTAGCCTAATTGATTTTCTTGTCTAATATTGATCCTGAAAAATCTCTTTCGACAAACCTCCAACTTTCATATAAAAATTTTCAGCTTAAAGTTCTAAAAAATGGGTACATTGTATTTTGAAAATGACCATATTTTTCTTAAGAAATAATCTTTTTCATCAAATGGTACATGATATGGATTCCTAAAAATCTAAATCGAACCAGGAAAAATATCTTTGACACTAATCAAGTTTTAGACTGTATTTTTTGTTGATCAAAAAACCATTTCTTTGTGTTATTTTGCTTCCTAATAGAAATGAAAATAGGGTTTCTAAGAAATTCCTTGTCTAAGGATTATTCAAGAAATATTTATTGAAGCAAATCAAAAAATAAAATCAATCCTTTTGAACTCGAGATTCCATTATGGATCAAACAATTTTCCTAACCAGATTCTTCCGATAACCTTGAACTAATCAAGCTATGTTTTTAGTTTAATTCTTTATTCTAAATTCAGGAAATCTGACATAAGATTGAGTAAAAAAATTTCAATATACCGATTTAAAAGCTATTTCATTAATAGATGCTTCGATGAGTCAAATGAACAAAAATTACTTTGAGAATGTCGATGGGAAAGAAACCGATTCCCTGGATAGTAGCTCATCAACATATAAACTACGAAAGGATTGCCAACCCAGTGCAATCATTAGTGATTACATTCAGAATGAATTTCTCAGGATGATGAAGCAGCCCAATTACACGCCAAGTTTAAGTAAAAGTTCTAATATCCAGGATAGAATGAGGATGCGTCGAGGTTACGTTTCACCATATGCCTATGTTAAGAGATGAAGGGTTTCTTGAAGATTCATTTTTATGTTACATTCATCAACAGAGAGAGTAGAAAGCAAGATCTTACCAACATCCATTTGAAAATATACCATCAGAAGATAGATGAACTCAATACAGTTTATTCATAACAGTATTTTTTCTTTATTTTAATATTATAGGACTTGTTATCAATTATAATTATCTAACAAGCCCGGACTCTTTTCAAGCAGTAGTATCGAATATTCTAAATATTTTCTTGGTTTCAATAGGAGAGCGAAATTTGCCTTCGAAAAATGCCGGGTCCGTTAAGAATTAAACATTAATGCGTGTAATGTAATCAGTTTCCTTGTCAAATTTTGATTAATTTGGGTTATTATTTTTGGCGCATTTTCGAAATTCAAAAATTATTCAGATTGAATTTTATTAAGATTTTTTCATTTCAATAACAAATAGTTCGCTCCATCATAGAACTAATTATTTTTTCATGTTTTTGACTTTCAACTACTACATATTTATATTCCCAACTTGATATCAATTAACTTCATACAAGGATAGCTGAAGTTGGTTCATACAAAGTTGGGAACCTATGATTTTTACGTAAATTTCATTTTTATCATTATGAATTCGAATATACTGAAGATTTCCTGGAATTTAGATAATGAGATGAATCATAAGATCAGTTTTAGCATAATAGATTTTCTTATCTCATCTTGATCCGGAAAAGCTCCGCTTGACCATTCTTTTAAATAAATGACAAATTTTCAACTGAAAGTTCGAAACAATGGGATTTTTGCGCTAATTTGAATTATGAAAAATTACCATATATTTAGATTTTGTTTCTTCAAACGGTAAAAGAAGGCATCATTATCTGAATTCCAGAAAAATCTTCAACATATTCGAATTCAAACTGATAAAATTGAGATATCAGTAAAAATCATAGATTCCCATAAATATTTAAATATTTATTGTCTAATTATATCATATATACAAAAATATAAAAATATCAAAAATTTTCAAGATATTCATATAAATCTCTTTTGGTGAATTGAATGTTTTTTCGGGCAATTTCATTAAATAATGATGGAAGTCTATCAAAGAAGTACAGTGATTTAAGTGCATTATTGAGAGGTCTATTCAATTTAACTTTATTATTTCTTAGGACTCTTTGGTTAAGTTTTGCATTCCAAAGACATTGAATGTTGTCATTAGCAAGCTTGAGACATCTGTAATTTCTTCGGTGTCTCAGAAGTCTTATTTTTGCAAACCCGTTAGATGGAATGTTACACAAACGGAGAAACCGTTTTTGAATGGTTTCAAGAACAAAGGACATTGAAATGGTAGAGGGACTCCAAATTGCTGAACAGTACTCAATGGCGGGTCGAGCATATGTTTTAAAAAGGAAAATTTTTAGCTGGGTTGTTTTTGCAGTCCTGTGGATGTGCAGAGTTCTTGCAGCAAAAATATTAGCAATATTTTTAATGTAATTATCGAAACGCAAGTTGTAATCATATTCAAGACCAAGATCACGAACTAAGAATTTTCTTTCAAAAAATTGGATATTAATATTATCAAATATATTGTTGGAGGGATGAATAAAAGGAATAAGGTAAAAACTTTTTTCAAAGTTAATTTGTAGGGAAAAATAGGACAAGTCTTGTTGTAATTTCGAAATAAAGTTCAAAACAAGATCAGTATCAACAGCATTGTCAGGAAATGAAAAACATATTTTCAAATCATCAGCAAATTTGAAAAGTTTAATATTGTCAACATTAGATTGGATTTTTGAAAAAATAAGATTAAATAATAATGGACCAATACGGCTTCCCTGAGGGACACCGGAAGTAATATCACGGATTCTTGAATTTTCTTTATTAATATAGACATATTGCGATCGAGACGATAGGAATAAGTTGATAACATTTAAAAGGTTATAATCGTTCACATATTCTGATAGAACGTTCATGATAGAGCTGAAAGAGATAGAATCGAATGCTTTTTTTAAATCAATGTATATAACTAAGTTAAGAATATTTAAGGATTTACATTCTTGAATGTGGGAAAAAAAGGCTAGGAGATTGGTCTCAGTTGAACGTGGGCTAATAAAACCATGTTGAGTTGGGTCAATTCGATTAATATTAATGTGTTTTTTCAATAAGAATAAAATTATTGAGTCCAAAATGCAAGTGAGTTTAGGCAACAAAGAAATAGGGCGAAAATCATTTACGGATTTAGGATATTTATTCTTGGGGATAGGGTTAATCTTGATTAATAGTAATTCTTTTGGTAAGGAAAATTTAATAAAAATGGTATAATAATAAAAATTATACAGGAGGTATTTGAAATTAAGAGAACAGTTTCTTATAATCTTGATTGATATGTTATAAGTATCTTCACTTTCTTGGTGTTTAATTTTATTAATGATTTCAATAAATTGATCATAACTAATAAATCTATATTGATGATTAGAAATAATGAATTGGAATAAGGGGAAAAAAGTTCTTTCGGTGTAACATGAAATAAAGAAATTATTAATAGAATCTGGATCAAGAGAAACTGAAAATGAATTATTAGGTTTGAATTTAAAATATTTATCAAGAATAATAAATCCAAGTTTTGGTGACTGTTTAATAGATTGAATAATTTTTAGTTCCTTGACTATATTGAGTTTATGAATAAATTTCTTGAAATTATCATCAAATTTCAGAATTTTAAATTTCGTCTGAGAAAGACTATGACCGTTTACATAGGAATGGTAAAATTCCATGATCTGTCTGTTTTTAAAATAACAGTATAACCTTGTTGGTTTCGTTGGAATAGTTTTAGTTGACAGCTTAATAATATGATATAAAAATGAGGTAATATTCAGATATTCGTTATAGTATTTAGAGAGGGAAAGAATGAGTTCAAAGTTGACGATTTTAGGGTTCATAGAGGGAATAACATACTGATCAGGATTAATATCGATATATCCTATTAAGGAGTAATGATCTTTACCAGATATAATATCAAGAGAATAATAGGACACATCTAGAAAGTCAGGCTTGAGTATTACATCAAGAATATTATTGCTAGTTTTATGAGTGGGGTGGCTAACAATCTGAATGATTCCATAGTAATGAAAAAATCTAGCAAGTAAGAGTCTTTGGAAAATTCCAGTTTTCTTTGGGTAAATTAAGATCACCTATTACAAAAGGGAACAAGTTAAGGTCCATAATAGGTTTTAATTTATTTACAAGGAGAATATCATCAGGTTTACGTGAAAGAGGGGAACGATAGATACAAATGATCAAATAAGTAATGTCCCCGGATGATATGGTAAATGCAATGTATTCAATCGTACTAGAAAGGCTATCGGTAGCAATAATTTGGAATTTAATATTATTTTTAATGTATACTAAGGTACCACCATGGGTGGATATCTTGCGATCACATCTAATAAAGGAATAGTTATTGATAAATAAAGTATTATCAAGACATGAGTTGTTTAACCAAGTTTCTGTCAGAAATATAATATCAAAGTTGTTGTATGTAATAAATTTTTTAAACATGTCAAAAATTGTGAAAATGGACATAACATTGGCATAAAAAAAGGATAGAGGCTTAGAATTAGATTTAGAATTATGGTTAAAATAGTTAATTCGGATCTTGGACTGGAAATAATTACAACTTACGTCTTTTGGCTTCTATCATACTTTGAGATAAATCACGACCAATATAGATTCTATTTAGTTCATTAATTTGAGATATTTTATTCTTATTCATAAATACGGCATGTGGAATTCGAGAGTTGAAAACGACTTTAAGTCTTTTAGGTTTGTTATCCAAGGATTTTCCAAATCTAAAGTGGCGATGTATAGATGGTTTAGGAGAAGAAGATCGAGCAAAATATTTTTTCTTCAGTTAGAAAATCAATGCACAATACTAGTGCTTATTAACAATTAGAACACATTTTCTGAAATCATTTCTTACTGTCTTCTTTCAGTGTATTCAATTTACGACATGAAATTTTTTTGTATGAAGAATACTTGTATATTGCAGTACCTACCTATACATAAAAAGGTTAACTAGAAATATTTCGTTCTAGGTGCTTAGGTAATATATCCCATAGGAACGTCTTATTTGGTAATGAATTAACCCATGTAGCTGAATGTTACAGTTTACTAATGGATCCCACCGAGTCTAGAACGAAAGAAGCTCATAAAGCCTTTAGAAATAATCCAAGTATAGATGTATGGTAGACATATATGCGCGTTTTCATCCAGCGACATGGGCTAATCCATTACCAAAAAAGACGTTCCTGTGGGATATATTACCTAAGCACCTAGAACGAAATAATTCTAGTAATAATTCAGAATTAGAGAGCAGGGAAAATTTATCCACTCTTTCGACCAGATCATTTTAATTAGTACATAGGAATTTATTCCTTATTTAGAATAAAAGATTTCTCTTCCCTCATCTTTTGTCTTTATTCTTCTCACGAGAACATGACTGATAAATAATTATATAGCCTTCTTTGCGAAGAAAATATTGAATGAAGAGAGAACAAATATAATCCGGAATGTCTTATCTCTCAATAAATTCACCAGCTCTCAAGCTTGTCTTGATACGGAAATAGAACGTATCAACTGTCCTTCATATGAAATTTTATCGAAACTATTTTCTTTGATTATAATGTATTTATAATTATAAATTAAATATACTTTCTTTCAGATATAAATATTTGAAAGTCGAAAAGTAATGAAGAAAAATTCAGTTGAAATCGAGGGTTGAATAATATTATATCCTAAGCAGTAATTATTGGTCCCAATTCAAAATAAAGTCTTGTAAGATGAGAATAATTAGCTTTTCGTATCAGATAATAAATTTTAGTTATCTGATTCTGTTCTCATCAGGAGGCTAAGGTTCTTCAGATTCAGAAAGATTCCGAAAATTTCCGAATCGCAAAAATTTGATTCAACGTAAAAGCAAAAAATAATTATAAAATAAGTTCAGATTAGTTTTATTATATAGAAATCCTACATACTTGTAAGCAAATAACAAGGTTACTTTAGAGTTAAATTTTCTAATGTCTAAGGAAGCTATTTCGCTCGTAGGTTAACGTCATTATAACTTTTATCGAACTTGACGATGTTGGTCAAGAGAAGATCCTAGGTACCCGAATCAAATCTCTTTAAGACATTCTGTGAACTCTTGAATTTTATTTGAATATTTTTTTCTAAACAAACAAAATATTTCTCAAGATTATCGAAGATTAATACAATAATGTATCTTTTCGGATTTTTTAGACGGATCCGAATCTGAACTATCTAAACCTAAAAGAAGTTTACAGAAAAATAATTGATATTATTTTTACGATAATATTGTCGAATTTCATCAAGAATATTACTGTTATCGGTTTCTGAACTCATGAGGAAGGTAGGAGAAGACAGACGTATATAAACGTTATATTTCTCATCAGACTCTACCCCGGTTACGATATAAATACTATTACAATGCATAAATTTGTGCCCTTCCATTGGCCCAGTTACAATTACAGAATTGGAAAAATGTGAAACCAACGAGAAGTCAACAATAGTTGATTATAATCAGATTAAAAGCAAACCTGTAATTAGCAAGGTGAGAAATGGAAAGACACGCCAAACAACGAGGAGAAAAAGGGACAGACATAGCGGGCAACTGCAAATTACAACTTTCATCAAAAAGCAAAAGTAATTATCAGATTGAAAGAAAAATCAATTTGCAGTGAAACAACCTCCCACCCTCATTCCTCCCGAGCTATCAATCAACCGATATTGACCAATGGAAGGGCACAAATTTATGCATTGCAATAGTACACCTAATTAATATGAAGATGGGAATTTATGCTTTTTACAAAACTATAAAATTTTTCATCAAGAAATCGAATTTGATCAAGATTTTTTGGAATCTAGATCGTAGGTTCCACTTTCAGGATCTGAAGAAAAAAAATTTGAAAAAAATCAAATTTTAAGAAAGTTATGGGATATTTCAAATCTAGCGATGGCGCCGGATTTCCATTTTTTTGAACTTTGAGTTAATAATTTTTGTTGATTTAAAAGTGAGAGAGTGATCAATAGTTGATTTTTAGGATCATGATTAGTCAAATAAAACAAATATGCTGATTCAGATTTTGAGAATCCGCCCCTCTTCTTGTGAAAATCGAATTTTGATTTTTTGAACATTTTCACCACTTGAAAATCGATGAAATTTTGATGATTCAAGATCCTTGGAAATTGGCGAGTCCATTGAAATTTTCATAGTCATAATCGGTTTCTTTGACTAATCGTGATCCTAAAAATCAACTATTGATCACTCTCTCACTTTTAAATCAACAAAAATTATTAACTCAAAGTTCAAAAAAATGGAAATCCGGCGCCATCGCTAGATTTGAAATATCCCATAACTTTCTTAAAATTTGATTTTTTTCAAATTTTTTTTCTTCAGATCCTGAAAGTGGAACCTACGATCTAGATTCCAAAAAATCTTGATCAAATTCGATTTCTTGATGAAAAATTTTATAGTTTTGTAAAAAGCATAAATTCCCATCTTCATATTAACTAGCTTTATTTATATCGTAATCGGGGTAGAGTCTGATGAGACTCGGCGAAATATAACGTTTATCACTATAATATACATCTTTCTTCTCCTACCTTCCTCATGAATTCAGAAACCGATAACAGCAATTAATATTATAATGATAAAAAAATATATTACACCCGGTTTCATCAGACTTTAGCCTGGTTAATTCTGGAGACAAAAAGATGTGAAATGATTCTGATCCCCACTGAAGTGGTCTCAAATGTTCATCAAATATCACCGAGTTTTTGAGTAATCTGAGTTACAAAATTTGAGAATTCAAGAATGAGATTTTAATGAGGTTAATTTTGAAAAGAAATATAGAATCAGTATGAGCAATTTATAAAACCACAGCTATCAACACTAATGTAAATATCTTAACGTTTTGTTTACATTTTAACATGTATTTACTTATCTACAATTTATCATAAATTATTTTTAATAAAACTTTTGTGTACTATAATTTATCATTTTCTAACAAAAGAATATTCATTCGAGATTTAACTCGTGACATGAAATTGAATCATTTTCCTCGATAATTTCATTCAAACATTATGATACAATAATGATTCTTTAATCTCGAATGAATAAAATCTTTTTTTCTCTGTTTGCCTATGAGTGGATTCATGAATGATTGATCTAATCACCCAACCATTCAAGTTCAGTCATCTTATGAAATAATATTATTCATTTAATGATGAAAAAAGTTTCTCAGATATTCTATTCATATTCAGATGAAATTTTTATGGTAATGGATATAAAAAGTTTGACATTTTTTTTTGTTAGAAATATAATCTGTATTAAATAGTGTAATTAATATTTACAATGAAAGAAATAAATAAAAATTTACATTTCTTATGTATAACTTTTTTTTAAAAGTATTTTCATTATTCAAAAATGAGCTCATAATTTTTTTAGCTAAGCAGAAGCTTGAATAAATCTGAAGAATAAGCCAATAAAATTACAACCTAGAACTATTAAATTTTTCGAAGAGAGAGTCAGGTCCCTTAAAAGTAAAAAGTTAATCTGACTGACCTAGTAGGTGGATCAATATTTTGATGAATAGAAAAAGATTGAATTGATTTCTGATTGTAATCTTATGATCTGAAGTTGCCTAACTAAAAAGGCATATCTCATCTGTAAAATATTTTTTAAAGAATTCCTATTAGAATTTGAATGGATAAGAAATTAACACAGGGAATCGTTGAAGATTGATTTTTTATGATATTTCGCCTTATGACAGTAGAAAAATATTTATTTATCATTAGTTAGGTTATTGAATCTATAGGAAAATTAATATTCACTGATTCAGCTCATTGATATTCATTTGTTCCTGAATGAAAAAATCGATAAAACGTCCAACTATTCTTTGTCCCTCCAAAAGTTAAATTATTTTCAGAAATTTTATTAAAATTGTCTACATATTTCGTCTCAAATATCTCAAGATTATTCAGCATTAATCAGTATGAAAAAAGTTTTTTGACAAGACTTGTCTTTTTACCTAGATATTTTCTACTATGGAATCCCAAAATATGAATAACTAGTTGATATGAAAAGTCTTGATTGAAGAAGATAGGAATTCAAATATTTTGATTTATGGAATATCTTTAAAATCAAGATAAATTTGAATAAATTTTTTGAGTTAATAATATTTTTTTGATGAGAGACACAAGACATAACTACTCTGATCTGATTGGCTCTACTAAGGGGTCTCCTTATTATAATTACTTAAATCTTTTTCAATCTTGTTCTCACATGTTTCTTCGAAAAAAGATCTTATTTATTGATTTGAACAATGATATCTAGACGAACTTCTACTATAAGTTATTCTTGAAAATCGAGAGAATATCCCATGAATTTGACAAATCTATAGAGAGGTAAACTTTGTATATGCTTCTGATAGAAGAGAGGGGTTTATCGATAAACATCTTAACTTTGATGATGGACAATGTCTAAATTCAATATTTTTGAACCTTCGTAATTCAAATAGTTGGCAAATTTATGGATCAATCAAAACTTGTATTTGTAATAAATTTTTGGTTATATGAAAATTGTGAAATTAAAAAAAGGGATAATGACAAAAGGTGTATCAAAAGGTAGATAAAATAACACCTCTTAAATTATCTTTGACAGTTCTTGAATCAATATACGAAAAAATGGGATTTTGGCGCCAAATGGGAATTTGAAAATTGACCATATTTTTCATAAAAATAATTCATTTCAAATTCTTTTTCTTTAAATGGTAAAAGTGGGCAGCATGAGTAGGATTCCAGAAAATCTTTAACCGACTCGAATTCTTGATGAAAATATCGAGATTTCTGTAAAAATCATATATTCCCAACTTCATATCAATCAACTTTACTATAAGCATCGAGATTTTTAGTTTTCCTATGTATAATGACTCATAATTGATGACAATAGTATACGAATAAATGATTTCAATGATGATCTAAAGCCAATTAATTTTTTACAATTGATGAACGATTGATTTATAAAAGATATTCATTAGTGAAAATATTTATTCCCATGGTTTGTTTACACTTAGTGGCTTATTTTTCGCTTATGCTTCCTAGTGGATGCTTGCTTAGATTTTTTTATTCATTAGAAAATATTTTTTATTCGGGCAATCAAGCATGTATATTTGTATAAGTTATCCTTTGACTCTAAAAAATTTTCTGAACTTAAATTTTTAAAGTTATTCTCAGTATTTATCTCTGGCATACAACTTTCCGATAAATTTTTAAAGGTTGTATAGAACAAATTTAATAGTTCTAAGTTGTAATTTTAGTTCTGAATATTCCTTAAAACTTAAGAAGTTGATTTTCTTGAAAGCAGAGAATTTAAGAGACAGTTTCCTTTTATTAAGAACTACTAAAACTGTTAGACTGCTTGTGAAAGTTAATTTAATCAACCATTGGTTTCACAAAAAGCTTGAATCAAATCTCCTCAAAATTATTTTTGACGAATGAAAATGGACCAATGGAAATGTTTTCCTGAGATTTCATGAAAAATATACTTTTTCCTTTATCTGGTCTGTGTAAAACTGTTATTGTCAAAATTAGTTAGGTGAATACTAATGCAGTGTTTTAGATCATTTCACAGAACAAATGTGAGTCTAAAGTTGTTTTTCGTGTTAAAAAAGTAAAAGTTTTGTAATAAATCATTATCAATAATCATCTCTCCTTTTCCTAATCTTTCGTATAATTTTATGTTTTTTTATTCTTATTTTCGTGATCATCATTAATTTTTGTAGTTTATATCTAGAAAGAAAATCAATTCAGGATAATATTCAGAGAATTAACTGCTAAACTGGCTCTACTTTAATCCTTCATTTTATACAGTAACCGTTACTGAGTAACGTAGAAATTCAAATTTCGCGTTGGAGATTATTCTTAGTTCATTGTTAGAATTTCTTTTGATTCGCGAAATTTTCTTTAGAGATTCTTATAAAATCAAAAGAGTGTATAAAATTTAGTATGAATTTTGCATTTTCATAGTTAAAAAGATACGTTTCTTTTCGTGATCTTTGTTTTATAAAAATCTCATCTTCATTACTACAGGAAAAAAACTTGAATTCTTCTCTGTAAAAAGTTAGATGGTTCTCAAGTCAAGTTAATTATAAAATATAATTTATGATCAATTTATCCTTTCAAGAAAAAATAAGAGTGAATAATTCCTCATAAATTCTTTGATACCGCTAACATTGATCCTTTTCTCAAGAACGCGTTATAACACAAAGAATAGTATTCGTTGAATAATCAAATTTCTTCACGAAAACATCTCCTTTTATTAATTAATTATTTAAGAAAGTTGGATCCAGTAATTATTTTTCTTTTTATTATTATTATTCAGTGTATTAAGGAAATTCGAACCAAAATATTTTTGAATAAAATCCTCTAATATTAGTAAATCCATGAATAACTTTCTATCGATTAATAAGGCAATAAAAATCTCATTCTTGATGTTTTTTCCGCCTTCCATGAGGTTTAGGTTGATAAAGACAATTTCATGCAATAAATTCAAGAGTCCATGACCGGGATGATATAATTCAAACTCTGCATAATCATTAAAACAAGAGAGAATCTACTAACCCTTGATTTGAATTTACGACTCCTTTTGGCAACTAGAATCTAAAAGTAAGACGATATTGAAATCCAGAAAAATCTAAAATATATTGATCCTTTTTTATTTTAGATTAATTGATCGAAAACTCCAACAAACAATAATTATGATAAAAACATCCAAATTTTTGATTAAAATCCTTTTTTTGGATGTAACTATCCTCATTCTTGTCAATGGAAACGAACTAGTCATTGATAATATCATGGAAAAATCTAGTCAAAATAATTATGAATTTCTGAAAAAAACTGCACCAAATCTCTACAAGTTCAAATTTATTTCATTCCATATATTATTTGTATTGGGGATTTGTTTCAATTTCCTATCATTTTTCGTATGGTACAAAATGAAGAGAACATCATCTTCCATCTACATCATGTTTCTTTCAATAAATGATCTACTTGTAATGGCAGTTACGACAACAAGTCCATATTATGAAGTTTACAAGTTCTGCAAATATATCACTCTACTCGCAGGATACTTCCAGTACACGAGTAATTTTTACATGCTTGGGTTTACCTTTGAAAGATGGCTGATTATAAGTCGGCCATTTATCGGAGAACGCATCTCTACAATAAGAAAGGCTTTATTCACATGCATTAGTATTGCAGTAATCCTTTTCCTATTGAACTTGGTAAATCTCATAACAGCAGATAATAAGGAAAATTGTTCTTCTGGAACAGCAATTACATCTGCAATATTTGAGGCAATTTGTTCATTTATAGTTCCATTAATGGCTCTCATCCTTAATTGTCTTGTCATTAGAATTATGGTTAAAGTGAGGAAGAATAATCAACTCTTGATGGGAACATGTGGAAACTCGAATAGTGAAAATAAAAATATCTCATCCCGCATTGAATATGCTGGTAGTGGAAATAATTTCAGATCATCAACTATGACACTATTGAGTACGAGTTTTTTTATCATTGTTATGTCTCTTATGGCTGGAATATGGTACGTTCTTCAATATTTCTTCGAACAAAAAAAAACAGACGTGAGTGAAAACAATAATTCATATTCATTTACATTTTGTTTTTTATAACAAGTTTATCGAGTATGAATGTTTGAAGTAAAGTTTTGATTAGAATTGAGTAGACCACCTCATAATAAGCCTTCCCGCCGTTTTATTTTCGGGTTAATTCCAAAAACCACCCCAAAGGAAATTTTTTTCCAATATTCACCCCAATGAATATTTCAACTCTTTACCTCGAATCAATTATTCTCATTTCAAAATTCCCCTCTTATTGAATCGTGTAACTTGAATGATTCAAATTCTTTATGCAACCTACATAAGTTTCAGAAAGATTGAAAGTGAACTTTCTCCTCATATAGAACCTTTGAGTCGGAACTTGAAGGTTAAAAATATGGAAGACCATGCAAAAGCCGTAAAATATCAAGCGCTGAAAAAAAGGGTAGACAAATAATTAAATTATTTCTTATTATTTAAAAAAATATGATTCATAAGTTTCAGAAAGAATGAAAGTGAACTTTCTCCTTATATAGAACCTTTGATGGAAAAAATCTTACTCGAATCTAGGTTCTTACAAATTTTTGCTATCCTTAAAGAAGATTTATTTCTTGTTTCTCAAGATCGAAATAGTGAAATAAGAAGAGTTGTTAGCTTCACCAAACTCCAATGTCCTTGTAGTTTGCAAAAATTAATGAATATCCCAATTAACATCTGTATGCCGTGGCTTAAAAGTTAAAAGTTGTTTTTAAAAAGTATGCCTCATATGAATACAAATTATCTTCTTGAAAGCAGCTTAATCGGAGATTATCATGCTCCGTGACGTGGAAAATCTGATAGAGTCGGAACTTGAAGTATAAAATATGGAAGACCATGCAAAAGCCGTAAAATATCAAGCGCTGAAAATAAGGTAGAGAAATAATTAAATTAAATTATTTCTTATTATTAAAAAAATTTGGCGTGATTTTTGGAAATATTTGGGGGGAATATTAGAAAAAAATTTCCTTTGGGGTGATTTTTGGAATTAACCCTTTATTTTCAAATCGTAATAGGGCTTCGTATCCTTACAAATTCAGAATCAAATAAAAAATTAAAATGCAACTTTAAGTAGATTTATTCAGAGTCAAATTTAACTTGGCAAATATCGCGACCGAAATTAATTTCAAATCGAATTTTTTGATCAAGTCAGCTATATTAACTAGATACTATAAATAAAGCTACAAAAAGGGTTCTAGAATTGGCTCAAACTTTTTGGATAAAATAATTTTTCATCACTGCTAAATCTCTTAGAGTAATCAACGAATGAAATCTAATTTCTTAACCACTTGGAAAAGTTTTTTTAGAGTAGAGTAATAATCTCAAAAATAAAACTTCAAGAGTCTAATATAAAATTTGATTATCAACTAAATTATTTAAGTAATACTTGAGACTATTTCTAGCTTATCTTAATCAACTAACTTAAATTTCATCCAAAATAAAATTATGCAGTGTGGACAGGAAAATTGTCATAATTTTAAATGCCAAAGGCAAATTTATTTCAAAAAATATAGATTCAAAACTTATTTGATAAAAGTTGCTTTGTTTCAGGGTATTCTGGAGACTGATAGCTTGGCTAATTATAACTATAGAAGAACAAAAATGGTATGCATTTTTTCAATTCTAAGTTACGATGAATACAACTGAGCCCTTCTAAGATCTCTTTTTGAGTATTTTGAGCATCAGAATTTTAATCAATAAGTCAGCAGAGAATAAACTCTGGATAAAATAATTATTGAGGGTCTTTTCAAGTGCTTATCTAGTTAAAACTAATCACAAGTCAGCTGAAAAACCAAAATTTCCTCATGATAAATATCAATCAGTGAGTTTTAAATAATTATAATCTTTGTAATTTAATTTCAGTGGGTGATTTCTTATACAATTTCGAATTTAATTGCTATCCAGCGCTACTACATGTGCTTCGTCATCTATCTCAAGACAGCTCAAAGTTTCCGGAAGAAATTTACCGAATTATTTTGGAACAGGATTTCAAATAGGACCACAAATACAGCAGTTAGCTCATTCGCATGAGTCAAATTAATTTTCAATTTGAACATGAAAGATGGCAATTCGTTCTTATCATAGATGGATGAATCTCCTCGAATCGAAATAAATTTGCATTGTGTAAAGAAATTTAACAGCTTATACCGCAGAAAATTCATTTATTAACCAAGGAACCTTCATCATTAAATAAAATGTAAAATTCACTATGGAAATCCAATCAAGGTTATCATTGGTTATCAGCAGAGACTAAAGCATAATAAAGTATTGTTCTTGAACTACCATTTTTTTATCATAAGAAATTTTATAGCTGGATACAAATTCGATTCTTGATTTAAATTTTTTGTTTAAAGAATATGATCAATTAGAAAGCTTTACATATCTAAAAAAACTAATTAGTATCTTTGTGTTAATATTATGAATCATTATTAATGAAAGTATCATTATGATACAGTTTCTCTTGAGAATGACAGAAAAACAAACTTCGAAAAAGTCGAGAATTTCAACCATTCGCCATTCAGTAGCTATAAAATCCAGAATCTGGATCTTTTACAATTTGATTATCGCAATTTTATGTCATTAATATTTCAATAGAATAAGCCTACTCATAAGTGATATCCAAAGTTTTTGGACCAAAAGGCATAACCTCAAAATTAAAAATTCTGTAGTAATCATTTTGATTTCAGACTTCTTACATAATGTTTTACCAGAATGAAAAACTTAACTTCTATTTTATCACAATTTATAATGATTAATAAAATATATATATTACAAATTGATGAAGATATATTGTAGGTGTATCTTTAATATTTTCATGTTTTTAAAAATTTTTTAAAAAATTGATCTAGAATCTAGCTCTGATAGATAGGGACTCCCCTAAGGGGAGTGGAAAAGCAACTTCCTTGTCTGAGATTGTTTCTTGTTGGAGTGAAGGCCAAGAGAGGAGTGGAGAATCCTTTTCATCTTCTTACATATTGTCTGAGAAATTGGAGTCCTACAACATAGTTAAAGTGTGGAAGAATAACACTTTTGAAGAGGGTAAGTCTTATGTTGGAACTTCCAAGTTGGAAGACATGACAAACTTTTTGAGGAAATAACATTCACAATTCAGGGATTTTGATATTGTTAGAGCATGATCTTTAATGCTAAACTTTAACCCTTTCGGTGCCGAGATTACTTCACAATTTTTATAAAAACCAAAATTTAGCTATGAAGATAGATCCAAGTTATTTGGCCAAAATTATTACTAATTAGTAATAATTTATAATGCAAGTTCACATTGTGGGCTTCAATTTAAACTTTAATTGATCCAGAAACCTATCAAACTGGTAGAGTTATGAAGGTTCAAAAAAATTGGAAAATGGACATATATGTCCATCGGCACCGAAAGGGTTAAGTTTTAGTTAGCCCGAGGTCATTTATGGAGTAGATTATCGTGGATTCAATTTGAATTCTATTTGAGAGGATCATTTGTTTTGAAATAGATTTAGAATAAAGCTTTATAATTATTTCGAAAATTATTATTGTTTCAGAGTTGACAAATGTAAAAACCTATGTATTACACCTGATTACAAGGATAGCACACAAAACGACCAATTACCATAAGATGAGAAAATAGACCAATCAAAAGCCAGTATTGCCTCATGTAGCTCATAAATCATCGCAGTTATTCAGATTTAGCGAATAAGGTTAATTTATCGGATTTTTTTATTTATTTATTTATAAAAGGATGATAATCAATTCCGAATTTTAGCAAAGTATTTTTGAATTCATTGTCAACGTCCTTACATCTATTGGATTTTAGATCAATTTCCCTAGAATTCTTCTCATAAGTACTCTTTGGGCGAGAATTATGAAAGTTTATTTTAGATTGTCTCCTTTAAAATGATCAAAAATTGAGATTACTCTTTTGACAATACTCTTAACCTGTATGAATTGTTTATGTTGAATGGCAAAGCTTCGTCATTTCCCACATTTCGAGATTTAAATATTTTTATCTCGTTGGAATTTTTGTTAGGGGTTTCGATTTTCTTAGGAAAACGTTTATCCAATTCAAATCTAAATGGTTTTTGCTCTAGATGATATTTTGAATTTTTGAATTGGGAATCATTTTCTATCATTTTTTCCTCGAGTTTCTCAAAAATATCTGAAGACAATTCTCTTCTAAATCTCCTCTCATGCATTTTCATTTGAGGAGGATAAAAAGACTTTTTCAAATTTTCTAGTGCCTTCTCTTCTGCAAGAAGTCTTCTTTCTCGAGAAGATTGCAAAAGTTTTTCATAACGATTCTCATATACATGATCAGGAATATATCCTAGCTTATTACGCATAGGTTTTTTGTTATTAATCAACTCGTTTTTATACTGATAAAGAAAATTAGATGATTTTGATCTAATATTAGAATCAACTAACAACATACCTGTTAATCGTATGAAATTGAAAAGGATTTTGTAAACTTGAAAGTTCATTTTTCCTTTTTTCTCTTCTTTGCAAAGAAATATTTTCATTTTGCCATTTTATAAAGCTATAGAGGGGCAGGTATGAGTGTGCCGGAACTGGATTCACAAAACTTTTTTTTTCTTCCACAGATAAAATATCCATTTTTAGATAATATGGCTTTATATATAGCTTTAAATATTATGAGATTGTCAGTTTTTAATCAATTTTCTGAATAGTTTATTTTTCATAAAATCGCAAACTTCTCTTACAAACACACGAATTAGAAATTTTTAAATTAAATTCTTCTTGTTATTAATTTAGAGGCAGTTCAAAATAGTTTCGAAATGAAAATGTCTACTGCTAATAACTATTATGAGTGATCCACCCAAGATTTTACTTATCTATGGAAATAAGGTTGCATATCATGGTTCAGTATTTGGAGCACAAGATGCGATAGATGATCTTTTAGAGGGCATCAAACCCCTAGAAGAAACTACAGAAGATTTGAGTAAAATTGATACTGCTTGGAAGAGTAAATTATTATTATTATTTCATTTAAAAAGATTCTCATGAGAAAGCACTAATTTACTGTTATGGACTTACTCTCGGTTTGATAACTGCTGGCTGTAATGAATTAAAAACTTTACTAGATTGGATTTCATCTGTAAGCTTTAATTACTCATAACTTAGCATAAAACTGAGGAAAGTGAATCTACAATTTCTGACAAAATTGCTAGTCTTTTTTCGAACTTACTTGTTTCTTTCAATGAAATAAATTATGAGCGATCCTCCTTCAATTCTTCCTGCCTAAAAGATATAAATGATTTTAGAAACCGTTCAAATTTTTACCTCCCATCTTCTGACCTTGGAATAGCTTCATGCTTAAAACCTCGGAATTATATTTCAAAAACTAAAGTGCCAAATTGTCTTACTAGACTTGGTTCAGATACAGTCTTATGGAATTTCAATAACAAAGCAAAAGATTCTTTTACTCGTATGCAATCCTTCAAGAATGAATCGTGTGGCTTGGAATGTGTTAGCCAAATAGTTCCAAAAAAAATAAATAATAAATTTTTCGTTAGCAGAATAGACTTGAACAAAAATGATTTGAATTGTAAGTTATTTTCCAACTAATTGATTCAACTTGTGTCGATAATTCGTTTCATTCAGATAAGAGTCCTTCTGAATATGAGGGCCTTGACGATTTAGAATTTGATGATGATACAGGAGATTTAATGCTTCTTGAACAAGATGATTATTATCCCGATGATTTGAACGATTTTTCTAACAAGATTTCTTATTCTGAAAACATGTATCACGACCGTTTTGTTGGAGGGATAAAATTATTCCATAAAAAGACAGAAAATAACAGATTAGATTCAAGTTCATATGACTTTTCAGAAGATATGAACAAAAGTTGGAGAACTCTTGACAGGTAAATTTTAGTTCTTAACTCTTTAGTGGATTGTGTGATCCATCATTTCAACTTACAAACTCTTCGAAAAAAGATGAGAATTTTTCCTCAAAAAACAATAAGAGCAGCTTTTTCCAACTTTCCAAACTTACTTCTAGTCTCACAAGTGACATGAGTGATTTTGAAAATGGCCTAAATTCCCTAAAATATCGCATGGAGGCCAGTAATATTGAACTGGATAATATTCAGATTGATATGGAAGATGCTCTATGTAATTATTATAATGAAACCGCTTCAAATAGCCAAATCGATGATCAATCATCTATATGTTGTAGTTGTAATTGTCATGACATCCAGTCTTATGAAAGCCTTAGAACTAGTCTTCCTCCCCATGTAAGTTCATAATTGTTTACTAAATTTCACTCAATAATCCTGAAAAAAATTGTCGTTATTTACAGAATGAACATCTCCCTCCTATCTTACCTGATGGCTCAGATTATTTCAAATTTATTAAAGATGCATCAGAATCTCGAACTATTAAAGATTTTGATCTAATAAACAATGATCCAGATACAAGCGACCTTATTTTTGACGACGACAATGGTATTCAGTGGTAGAACCAAATTTCTGTGATAAAAATTACCCTACCTCTTGTTTTAGATTGAAAAAATGCTACTTATTAGCCTTAGCTCATGACTAATGAATGATTAGTAATGATTGAAGGTCCAAAACAAATCAGTGATAATTAATATTCATCATTTTGATAATATACGTAGTTTTCATTGTTTAAATGACTTATTTTTTGTGTATAGCGGTATTTGATCACGACGAAATGAAAGCAGAAATTCAAGAACTTGATTATTCTGCCCATAACTTATTGAAAGAGTTGGTAGAATTGAGAAAATCATCTAAGACTATTGTTTCTCGGCTTGCCAAACATAGCATGAAAGACACAGAATTAATGAAAACAACTATTAGAATGATATCTGAGGATTAGCTCTTGTTTTCGAGTTATATTTACAAGTAAATGATAAAATGCATTCAAATAAATACCTATAACACATCTTTATTTTGATTGTCATCATTGTTATTGAGTTTTTGTATTCTGGGAAGCCATTCGGTTTCAGCCTCGTAGGGGGTATGAACAATGACTTGAATAATAAAATCCAAAGGAATATTACACTCGAAGAGACGAGACTTATTGGATAGAATTTTTCCAGAACAACACCATCTTTGCCTGCTGACTGAAAAATTGGTTTTCTTTTCAACTAATTGTTTAGCTTCAAGGACGGTACCTTTTATTGGCGCACACAAGGATAATTCATCACCGGTTGATAATCTCAACTTCAAATCAAGCATTTCGTTTGGACTTGGTTTTTGAGTTTCTGAAATATTCCGGTTTGAATATTCATAGCATGAATCATTTTCATTACTCATACATAAAAGTGAAATTCCAAAACGTTTCAAAAATCTCGATCTTCTGGTTAATCTCGAAAATAGAGAATTATTGTTATTTGAGGATTCTTGTCTGATTGAAGACTCTTGCCTGATAGAGGATTCATTTTCTGCTAGAAAATAGAATTAAATTTTTACGAAAAGGAATTAAAACACAACAAAGTGTACCTGATGAGCTTGATGGAGCATTCGTAGAATTATTTGTTTTGTTGAGCTTTTCTTGACTATTTGACGCAGAATACTTATCAACTTCAATCATGTTGGTTGGATTCCACAACACATATAATGGAATTTGGTAATGAGTACCGAGTTCATCGTAACAATCATTTAATGAACCATTCGGAACAATAATATTAGCTCCATCAATTATTGCTTGTGCCAAACCCAAGTCTTTCTTAAGAAGAGCTTCAGAAGCAGCTTTAAGTGCATCCCAAATCTCTTGCCTTCCATCGAAGGCTGGCGCTGTTTCCCAAAATTCATCTCTTTTACTCTCAAGTTGAGAAAGAGTCACAGGAAATTGACTTTTCCATTTTAAACGTTCTCCAGTAAGAGGTATGCTTTTAAAAGCTTTTTGAGATATCATATTTCAACTTACTCAGAAGTTTATTAGATCTTTGAGATCTGGATTGAATAGCTAAGGGAGAATTGTCTATACAATTTCCCATAAAAATATTTTTTTTGAAATATTGACTAAAATTGAATTCAAAGAATATTTCTTCTTCTTTTAAAGGGTTTAAAGGGTGTGTTAAAGTTTCAAAAATTAATATGAAAACATTAAGTTCTTAAAGATTTCTAACAGAAATGGAATCCTATGGGTTTGTGATTCTTCTAATTTTCTAAGCTTTGAATGGGTTCAAATTAAAGAGTTCAAAACAAAAGAAATCATATATGTTAATCTGATATCTGGTGATTGCAAATATCAAAGACCAAAGACAGGCAGAATGTAGGATGAATTCTTATTTTTAAATATAGAAAATTGCTCTCTGAAAACCAATGGTGGGAGCTAGTTGATTCGAAAACAAACAGGTTTTATTATTATAATTCAGAAACCTCAAAGACTGTCTGGAATAAACCTACAGATGGGGATATTGTTTCTCTTGCTAAAGTTCAAGTAAGTTGATTCTTATATTCCTGCATTGCAGTATCAACGATTGAGTCAAAATTCAATTTCTCATAATGATAATTTTTTACCTGCGATTTCTGATTCTTCTCTACCATCTCAAGAAAAAGTAAGAGATTGGCTAAGTGGTACAGATAAGAAATCAATTCTCTCATCCGAAGAGGCTAATTGGTGAGAAAAAATATTTTAATTTTATTAATTATTACAGCTACAAAAGTGAATTGGAACATGTTAAAATTGAATCGAAAGATAATTTTCCGGGTAAGTCAACGACGAGCCTGAATTGAATTCATTTTATCTTTCAATTCTTAGCTGTCCCTCATCATTATCAAACAGGCTCTCGATCTAAGCAGTTACCAATTGTCGATAACCTGAACTATTTATCGCTTAATCAATCAAAAAGAAATTTTCCTAGAACGAACCCTTCTTTCAAAAATAATTTGAATAATAATAATCCTTTTCAGTCACCAAAAGAATATAATTGTCGTAATGAGACACATTCTAGAGGTAAATTATAAAATCTGTTTTAAATTAATTAAATAAAAATAATGATGAGTTTGTAAATTAAGTTCTTCCGAATAAAAATGAGAATATTATCGCTGAAGAAGATGAAAGTCCTCCTCCTGCTCCACCCCCTAGATCTGTTTCTACACTGATGAAGCGACAAACGAATAATGATTTTCGTTTAAATCCTTCAAATTTAATTAAAAATGGAATTAATCGTCCTATAAGTCTTGTTCAAAATAATAACTGTGACGTTTTGGAGTTTTCTAAAGCTCAAAAATTTTCTGAAGTCAATTCAATGAGCCAGTCAACGGTGATTGATTTCAAAGACATAGAGCCTGAAAATAACAGCACTTTATCAACTACAACTGAAACGAACAATTCAGGTCAGTTAAAATCTTCTTTATGAATGAAAAATTAGAAAAATTATTTTCTATTATACAGACCAAAAAACACCGAACATGATTAGCGCTGTGAATTATAATTCAGAGAATAGTGAAGTTAAGCAATCCGACACAGAAGATGAAAATGGAGAAGAAATCATGTTTGAACATCATCCAAATCTTGCTTATAAACTTTTGATTGCGAGTGATGATGAATCCAGACCTAAATCTGAAAATTTTAATATTTCAATGAAAATTAATGAAAAGAAGGATGAAGATTTGAAGCTCAAGATGTCAGAACAATCAAAAGAAGAGGAATTGAATGAGATGAATTCTGTTTATGAATGGCCCAAAAATCTTATTAAGATAGATGATGGACAAAATCTTACAGCTGTCATGTCATTTTCTAAAAGTATGAATATCAAGAGAATTCTAGTAACTACCGATAAAAATGTTAAAAAACATTTGAATGAAATTTTTAAGATGATTCAATCCTTTATGGGAGATAGGAAAACTAGATTTTCTCGACCTGATCTCGCATCTGTTATTATTCAGAGAGCATTAAATAATCCTCTAATTCGAGATGAACTTTATGCTCAAATATGCAAGCAGATAACTCTGAATCCATCCTTGTAAGTCTGATTAATGATTTATATTTACTAAATAATAATATATTTACATTTTACACTAACTTTGATTTAATGAGTATTTTTTAACTTTAGAGAAAGTCTCACAAGAGGCTGGGAGTTAATGTGTGTGTGCTTATACTATTTTCCTCCCTCCAACAATTTCAGAGATTCACTTAATAATTTTCTTCAATTTCGACTAACCAAGTCAATAAAATTCCTTGAAAGAAAAACTAATATTTTGACGACAAAAAATGGCTCCAAAACAGTTAACAGCCTTGCCCTGGCCTCTGCCCTTGCTCAAGGAAATGATCCTTCTAAACTGATTAAACCTGTATCCGTTAAGCCAATTTCAATTCCCAGTCCAAATTTTCATATTAATGAAGTAAGTATACTTTTGTAAATAAGCACCATATGGAAATTACAGTGTTTTTAGACAATTAACCTACTAGCAAAGTGTGGTCACTGGTAATTACTATATCCATGTGAACTCTAACTTGATGGAGATTGTCTTCTCACACCTAGATGTTAGAAATTCGGATAAGCAAGTGTCAATTCCATAAGAGAGTCGAATAATATTCAACTCACAGTGGCAGATGTAGACGCGTTTCGTCCTTATTAGGACTCGTCAGTACACCATAGCCAGGATTCGAACCCAGGTCTTCAACGTTGTGAGGCAACGCTTCTAACCACTAGTCTCTAATGAAATCGGACGACTATATCTACTTCCGAAGGTACACAAAGATGTCTCGAAAGGTTTAAAATACAGACCCATCCTTGATATGTCTGCCACCCCCCAGCACAAGATTGTAAAGTGGCTAACAGAAACTCTAACTCCGAAACGAATTATGCAAGCATTTAGTGAAAAATTCAATGGAATTCGTATCGAAGCTCAGAGATGTGAATTTTGAATCAACAAAAATGGTATCATTTGATGTTAGCTCCTTATTCACCAATGTCCCTCTGGGGGAAACTGTTAAGTTTATC
>SSNU01000004.1:0-20599 GCA_012064415.1 Gyrodactylus bullatarudis
CAAGTTCGATTTCTTGATGAAAAAATTAAGGATTTTGTAAAAATCATAATTTCCCATCTTCATATTAACTAGGTTTATTTAAACAAGTTTTACTATTGTTTATGGGACGAAATTAAGCTAAATTATGATGGTAGACATTGTTTGAGACCAGATTGAATAATTGAATAACTATTGGAATTGAAAAACTGAATTCTTCAACTCTTTAAACCAGACTTAATTGTGAATAGAATATAAAAGACCTCAGAAGATATTTGACATTTAGTTGTCAATGCATGAAGCGTAATTTCATTGTCTTGAAATTCTTTAGAGCTGGAATGATGAATTACTCTTGAATATTAAGTGAGGGAATATCAAAATTCTTTTGTGAATAAAAAATACTTTATCGATCGTGGAGAAATTTTCTAGATAAGATAAATGATAGCTGAAATAATTGATAAAATATTATTATTTTTAACTAGATTTCATGAGAGATTATTAATAATTTATTACGATAGGTTGATATGAAGCTGAGAATTTTTACTGAAATCTTAATCATCATCAAAAACTCGAATAAGCTTAAGATTTTCTTAAATACATCTCACTAGCCCAACTTTAAGAACAAGGAAATTTTAGTAGCCAAATATTCATTTTTCGAACTTTGAGAAGGAAATTTTCATTGATTTCAGTCTCAAAACTAGACAATGAAACAACTATTTGCATTCTGACCTGGGTTCTTAAGATAATTCAAATTCGGATCCGTCTGAAAAAATCCGAAAAGATACCGAAATTAAAATTAATAAAACAAGTATTAATTTTCGATAATCTTGTGAAATATATATTTCTTTCAAAAATTATTCATATTAAAATTCGAGAGCTTATAAAATGTCTAAAAGAAATTTGATAGCTTCTTCTTCGCAAGAACCATCTCTAAGAATACCTAAGATCTTAATTGGACCTATCTTTCGTTCTTCAAGCTTTGATAACAATAGATCAAGATTTAATCAAGGATTAATGATATCAACCTACCAGGGAGTTAGCTTGCTAAGACATTGTAAAATTTAACTCTAGAGAAGAATTGTTATTTGATTAAAAATATGTAGGATTTCTATACAATGAAAAAAATCAGAACTTATTTCATAGTTATTTTTTTGTTTATATCAAAAGTAAAATTGTGGCGATTCGAAAATCCTCTGGATATTTATGAATCTGACGAACCTTGAATCATCAAATTTTCCCCATTTTTCAACCAATTTTTTGATCAAGAAATCGAAATTCAGCCTTCACACGATAGTGATCACGAAAAACTTTTTTTTTAACACGTCACTTTCAAATCAATGAAAATGTTTACTAAAAATTGAAATAACGGAATTTTGCCACCAAATTAAAATTTCATTCTCAATCTTTCTTCATTTACACCCAATGAATTAACAAAGAAAAAAAAATAAGAGAGAATACAAGTTCTATGCAGAAATATTTTAAATTCAAAATATTATTTATGGTATCCTGATTTTATCAGAGGAAATAATTTAAAACTGAATTTATAATCATTATTCATTATGATACCGCGCATATATTTTATCCGTAACATTTTCATTTTGATTAATTAACCATAAAAAGATTTCAAACCAAGATACTATCATGACAATTAAAATTAATTTATTGTGACAAAATTTCTGTGAATAAATTCAGATGAAAATGGCAGACACAAAAATATCTGAAAAAATACGTTTTTAATTAAAGAAATTCTAGAATTGAATTTTACAGTACCTACCTCATTTGAAATTAATATTAATTTGTGTAATTTATTAATCTTAAGAGATGATGTCAAGCCGATCAAATATTTGTTTATTTAACGGTTATGGTTTCTCGATATGATATTCTTTCTTTCTTCACCTCAGCTGATGGGTTTTCAAAAAAAATTCTATAAAAATTACTATAGCTCATTCAAAAGTCTTTCTCATTCAAATTCTTAAAAAGGGTTAATTAAAAATATCCTGATTAAATAGCCCTGAAAACAGGACAGGTTTATCAAAAATCTTCTTCTGTATCTTTTCATCAAATGGTAAGAGTAGGCCTCGATTTCTTGATTGATGAAAATAATTGAGAGCTTTGTAAAAGTCATAAATTTCCTACTTCTTATCATACTAGTCTTTCATTAAACTCTGCTGGGAATTTTTTTTTCTTGTCTTTAGACATTTTATTGATTTCGCCTGTTCAGATTCAAAGGAGAAAATACTCATACTCATTAAGACTAAAATTTAGTTTTTTGAAGATTTAAATTACAATAAATACAAACGTTTTTTATCTTCTATTCTCTCTATACTCATAGAGTCTATAATAACTCTGTGATTAATATTTCTCTCATATGCTCTTTCTAATAAAGTTTCAATTCTTTCTTTAAAGTGTCTTTTGTCATAGTTGAATAAAGGTCTCATTAGTTAATGATGATTATATACTCTCTCTAGATAAAATTATCATTTGAAAAGATAACTCTTGAGTCCACCATAGTTACCGAAGTTCATTTGAGTCCATTTTTCACTTGGTCTAATCTAGTTTCTGGAAAAGAATTACGATAATTTTTCCATAATGCAAGAACGTGTTTTTCTATTTTACTGAATGTATTGCAAGATTCTGATTGTCATTCGGACATTCTTCGATAAATTCGAATGTATTTTTTGAGTATCCTGGTTTACACTGCTTTGACTATGCCCAATGAAAAGTTTGAAAACTCTTTGAATAAATTTCTCTTGATATCTTGTAGTTAAAATACAAGTTCTAAAAAATTTGTGATTTTAACTTGATCAGGTTGAAAAAATTATGAATTTTTAATTTTTAAAACAGAAAGTCAGAGAGCAATCCAAAAATTTTTTACTGCTCACTTTATTGATTTAAATCCCAAGACGTAAAACATGGTGGAGCATAAAATATTGTAAAAAGAAATAGATACTCTTTACATAAAAAATAATAGTAGTTAATTTCTTTCAAGTAAGAAGTAGTTGAAATCTCTCATCTTATAATTACTTGTTGATTTGACGTTGCCCTGGTAATATTTTCTGAAATTGTGGAAACAATTTTTGTATTTAAAAAATTATAATTTCTTGATTATATTCGATGATCACAGAAAAACTAGTCATTGTAAATTCAAAGTAAAGCGCCAAATTAGGCTTGAACAATAAATTTTTGTATTTTGGCTAATATGCTCTTACCTATAAACCTATTTCCCTAGCTCTATTAATGGAATTTTGCCGACTTTCATTCGTAAACGAAAATCCCGATCATATCAATTTTGAACTAGTCTAGTTTTCATACATTAAAATATTGATGCATAAAATTTGGGAACAAATTTTCATTTTGCATCGGATGGAGTTATTTTTATTGATGCAGAACGAAAAAAAATTTCACTTATTAACCCCTTCGATCCCAGAGGTCGTATACGACCTCTAAATCAACAGTTTTAGGCGATCGCTGCATTTTAACGGGTTCGAAGGGGTTAATGGAGCTAGACTAAGGTTTAGAAGCAAGATCATAGTGATATTAGCCAAAATACAGTTTTTTATTATTTTATTGTGAAGTTCAAGCCTGATATGGAGCTTTAAAATACATAAAATTCTAAAAATATTTTCGAAAATTAATGGTTGTAGTTATGAGTGACCAGGTAAAAATATTTCGGTCGATAATCACATAACAATTTTCTAATAGACTTGGGAACCCAAAACATGTTTTGATAACTCCTTGATATTAATTATAACTCTTGAATCAAAGATTCTGTCTTAAACTGCCCTGATGTTTTGGCTCATCGATATTCTAATTCCATCATACAGCATTTCAATTATTTTATTCCGTTGGAATACAGATAAAATAACTGTCATATTTATGAATTAAATGAAACGATCATTTGGCAATAAATTAAAATGATCACTTTTATCCTCCAGTGATTGGCATAATTGGCATTGTGATCGGGAGTTTGATCGTTGTGATAATCCTCTTGTTTCTTCTAATATATTGCAATAATCGATATTCGCTACAGTCAAGTCAAAATGATGAGCATCAGAGTCTCTGTGATGGTTCCTCGGTAACGTCAAAGAACAGTTCCCAAGCATATAAGAGAACATTCCTTCAAAGCTTCGCCAATCTTTTACAGCGATCCAATGTATCTAGCGTTAATGACCAAGGAAATGAATGGAAATTGGTCTCAAGATCTTCAGTGAAAAACAAGAACTTTTATCTAAAGACAAATCATTATGAAAAGAAGATTGATAAGAAATTCTTTAAAAACCCTCCACCAGAACCTGTATTCCATAATAATGGTTCGTTTGATAGTCAAGAGAACCTCAACCAGGATTATAAAGGCTACTTTCAGTCATTTTTTTCAATGAAAAAATTCAGTTTCGGTGATAATGTTGAATCCATAACTTCATCTCTATATGGTAAAGGTAGAGTATGCTTTTCCCTATCCTACATTCATACTTTAGACAAATTTTATGTTCATTTAAAGACTCTCCAATTACCCAAGGATACATTGAATTTTGTCAGCCTAAGAAATTCAATTCGTCAACCGAATGGCTTGACCAACCTTCAATTTCAGGTGTCACTCCTTAAAATTTCGGAGGAACACCGGGAGGAGGATGAACAACTGAATTCTTTCGGAAGTCCAAAGTTGACGCAGGTTAATTCATGTGATTTGAATGAAGCCAAAAAACTGGATGACTCCTTCGAATTTTCCTTGCCAGTAGAAGAAGGTGATTTAGCTGAACTTCAACTGGCTCTCTTATTAACTGAGGTATTTGTCAATCCAAATAGTAGCAAAAAGTTGAAAAAGGATGAAGGAACAAGAGCCAGTGATGGACGTCTATTAGGATACATCCGTTTCAACATTAACGGTACTGCCCTGATAAATGATCCGCATAGTTTAAATGAAATTTGGAGAGACTTGATAATTGTCCGGTCGGTTGAGGATAGCCGGAAGAACGATTATTTGGAAAAGTTTGAAAATGTGAGCTCACTATTATTAATATTTGAAATCTGTTTTAGTTTTAATTTGGATAAAAACTAAAAAATATTGAGTAACAACGCATGATGAAAATGCTACTATCACTTTATTAATATTGGATAAGAAATTGATAAATACAGCCAATCTCGATGAATTTGGGAATTCAAAATTTTCACAAAAATCTCATTTTTTCGTTAAGGTATCCAAATTTTTGAAAGATTTCATGGTAACTGATTCAAAATATACACTTACTAATTTGGGAAAAAAAATTTGACAAAGAACTTTTTTTAGATAATTTTAGAGACATTTTAAAACCCTCATATTTTCACTAAGGTATCATAATTTTTTCGTAACTGATTAAAAATGTACACTTTAACTGATTCAAGAAAAAAGATTCGAGAAATTTTTTTGGAATAGTTTGGAAAAATTTTCAATTACGAGATGGCGTGATTTTTTCATTTATTTGAACTTTGAGTTGAAAATTTTTGTTGATTTCAATGTCTGAGAGGATTCAAACGCTATTTTTCAGGATCATCATTAGACAAAGAAAATATTTACTCGTATTCAATTTCCAAGCAGTAAAAATGATCGAAAAATAGGAAGTAGACTTTCGTACGTAAATGGTGTGTTTTATCAAAAAATGAATATTTTCTTAGTCTAATGATGATAAAAAAAACGTTTGATTCCTCTCAGACCCTGTGATCTCGAATTTTAAAATGTCTTTAAAATTATCTAAAAAAAGTTCTTTTTCAAATTTTTTTTTCTCAAATTAGTAAGTGTATATTTTGAATCAGTTACCATGAAATCTTTCAAAAATTTCGATACCTTGATGAAAAAATGAAAATTTTGAATTCCCAAATTCATCGAGAATAGCTTTATATTTGAAGGATTAAAATTAGAATATGAATTTAATCAAGACGGATAAAATGATCTGAATACATAAAGTGCGCGAAAATTTTTGTCGGTAATTTAATTTTAGCGCTCGATTTTTGTATTTTTCGTATTGAAATTAAATTTTCTATTATATTAATTATGTGGGGATGGCCCATTAAATTTCTATCAAAAATATTTTTTTTCTTTGAAAAATTGGGGTAAGTAAAACTTAAATTGAAACTTCATCTATCAGAATTCTTTTTCTATTTAAATTATTTTTTCTAGATGAATAACTTTATCATTGACACAAATTTACTAGTCAAGAGAAGTGAACAGGAAAAATTCGCAAGGATTCCGATCCAAATAAAATCTGCATTTCATAAAACTATTTTAATCGGCAATAAATATGATCTGAAAAAAATGAAAGTACTCATTTGAATTGTAGTTTGAAAAAAAACAATACTTACCTGTTAAATTGGTTAATCAAGAAATTTTAAGACTTTCACTTCTTTTTGTTGGAAAACAAGTGATACCTAAGTTGAACTTCTTCATAGGAGAGAAAAATTTAATTCTTACCAGATCGATAATGAATTTAAATACACGCATTATTAGTTTCCAGACTTTTATTTTGTTTAAAAATGAATTTATAATCTATTGATTACATACATAGAATCAAGACTCTTGATAATACAACTAAAGTTAGTTGTTGACATGAAGATACTATTTTTATAAAAAAACTCAATAGTTTGTCTGTATAGCCGAGAAAAAATTTTGAAATGAGCCAATAAGTTGTAGAAATTATATAAATTTCCCAAAAAATTTTCATTCTGACAAATATTAAGTTTTTTTTAAAAATAGTAAATTCTCAACTTGATATCTTTGAGAAGAGCTATTATAAAATCCGTTACATCAATATTAGAGACTGTTGGGAAGAGATTTTTAACATTGGTCAGAATCTAATTTAGATACCATGAGATGGTTCTAATGATTTCTTTAAACAAAACTTTTTGATATTGTTCTTGTCCTCTGATTTTTTGAATTCTAAATGGAATGAGATAATAAGATGTGGATATTCGAAAAAATTCAATCTGACCAAAATTAGGTCAATTTTAGGATTTCGAAAATGCACCAAATTTCCACTTTTTCAACTTTTGAACTCAAAATTTTTATCGATTTTGATGATTCGAAGCAGTTAAGTATTGATATTGGGATCAAGATTAGATGAACAATTTGAATTCGGCCATAGAGATAGGGAAGATCTTACTGTTTCCGAGAAAAAGTTAAACTTCCAGATTTTGGATAATTTGCCTTCAGATGATTCGATTTCCCACAGTAATAACGAATTTCAGTGAACTTCTGCAGGTGAATTTGAATTCTTCGTCTAATCTTGATCCTAAATATCAGTACTTAACTGCTTCGAATCATTAAATCGATGAAAATTTTCAAAGTTGAAAAAGTGTAAATTTGGTGCATTTTCGAAATCCAAAAATTGAATTATTTTTTGAATATCCACATCTAATCTAGCATTCAAAAAATTATGTTTTTCTGTGAATCCGGAGAAAAATATCGAGTGTTTTGTAAAAATAGTCATGTCAATTAGGTTTAAAAAATCCAATAGGTTCCATGTATAAAGGCATTTATCATCTTCGTTCATTACTGCATGTTGGTTTTAAAATCTATGTCGTGACTGATGTCTATGAAAACAGAAAAATGAGAAGTAAATATACAGTATGACTCCCTGATGAATTATAAAAGAGAACAGGAATCATTTTGAAATGAAATCCTGTCAAATAATTTATACCTGGGCATTGAATCCATGTTAAAAACGAGAAATAGATAAATAAAACTATGAATAATTAATCACTACATAGAAACCGAGTTTCACATTTAGCCTATGAATTAAAATAATCGGGATCTATTGCGCATAATTTTTTAGCAAAGGCAAAAATCTAATAAAAACAGTGATACTGTAATTATAAAATGTTTGCTATGATAATCTCTATCTTCTGAAAAGGAAATGAGGCTAGAACAGATGATGATTTTTATAAAATAAAATATATTCTTTCAATATATCGCAAAATAAAGTGCTTCGTTTTAAAGAATTGTGACATTTTCTAATACTATTTTTTAAGACTTCATAAAAACTAAATTAAATACAACAAAAGCCAGGCGATCTGAAAATATACAAAAACTTGACATAGTCAGTCAATATTAGTAACTCGCTAAGTTAAATCTGCGTTTCTAAATGGAAAATAAGCCAAAGAATTTATTCGATTTTATTCCCTTGTAACACAGTAAAAAGTAATCAAGAAAAAATTGCTTAAAGCTAAATGATACGAACAAATTTTCTATAGGCTAGGTTACAACTTTGATGTTACAATAGAAGGAAAAATTCAATTTATTGTTGGTCATTGATCATTGATCATTGATCAATATTATCTAACATCCAAAATAATATATCATGAAAAGATTTGATTTTATCGTAGAATATAAATATGTTAATTTTTACTGACAGAAACAAAATACATATCGTTGTCATAAGGAATGTCTCCTAAACACATTGAAGACTCTTCAGTAAGGAATTAGTTTTTAAAAATACTTTTTCAACCTTTGCACCTAATTTAATTTAGGGAAATTTACACTTGCAGTATCATTTTTTTCGTTTATTTCAGTTACATTATAATAGATCGATGTTTCATTACACTTACAGTATCATTATTTTTTTAATTTCCATCATTAGTATCAATAGATGAAAAAATTTCAGAAACAGTATAATATACTGTATCAATGATTATGAAAATTTACTGAAACAGTATCATTTCACGTTATTTTTTTAAAAGATTTTCATCATACCACTGATGATTTTCCAATCTTACCTTGGCAATATTTTGCAATTTTAACATTTGATTCATTTAACTTATAAAAAATATTTTTGTTCCTGACTATCAGAAAAAAATATTGAGTATTTTTGTAAATAATAAACTTTCATTTTACTAGCTTACATAGGAAGTTTGTACAAATCAAGATTATTCAATTTCGAGAGATTAACTTGGACGAATTGAAAAAGTGTGGCTTTTTTTCATTCTTATTTGAGAACAAACAAAAATACATATTCTTTTATCAATTGAAAAAAAAGTCTGATTCTTTTGGTCTCTTATCTAGTAGTATAGACAAAAAAAGACATTGTGAATACAAGGTATCATTTTTAACTCTTACCACAGTATTGTTTGTTTAAAGACTATATTTTTTCTCGTGATGATATATAAAAATTCATTTTCGTGATCAAAACGAGGAGTTGAACCATTCATTCTAATGGAATGAATAACGAAAAATAGCACGTAGGATACGAAAAGTATTTCTTGTTGGCAAGTAAACAGAGAATGAATGTTTAGGAAAAGCCTTTTCTGACTTAACGGACCAGTTATTTTAAGAAATATTTTTATTCATGAAATATCTCATAATACAAGGTAAATAAAAGTGGATAAGAATTTCGGAAAGCGTCGAATTACCTCTTTTTCAGTGTTTGAAGTTCCAAAAGTAATTCTGCTTCTTAGTAATAGAAAATTTCAGATTTACCAGAATATTAATGAATTTCTCTCAACTTCATTGGCCAGATCTGAAAAGAGGAAATTTAACACTTTTTTCGGAAATTTTTTATCCGGAGAAAAATATTAATATTTTCGTAAAAATATTGAGTTCTCATCTTCAACTAGCAATATAATAGTATACTCCAAAGTAAGACTAAAGTTGATGAGAATTTACAATTTTTCATAAAAAACTCAATATTTCTCTCGAAGCTCTCTACTATTTTCTAAATATATGTATGAATAGTTTTTTTCCTCAAAATTTGTTTCAGAAAGCCTGGATTTTTTCATTCACAAAGCTAATTGATATGTAGTTGGGAATCTATGAGTTTTACAAAAACCTCGATTTTTTATCAAAAACTTCATATCAACCAACTTTAGATTGTCTGTTTGAATGAGTGCTTCAAAACTTCAAAAGTGTTTTGAAAATCTTAATTGATATCAATGAGAATCTCAATAACTAATCGATTTATTAACTAATCTTGTTTCTATATAAAAGCTCTTGAAATCAACTAAAGTTGACAAGCTTTCTATTTCCACAACTTATTGGCTGATTTTATTATGGAATTCAAAAAATAAATTTTTTCCTAACTTTCCGGTTAAAAAAAGTAAATTCTCATCTTCATGTCAATTAGGTTTAATTTTTAGAAAAATGGATGCCCAAAATAAATTTTTGTTTTATTAGAATTAAAAATCACAGTTTTTTTATACTTTTAACTTACTTGTTTGGTGGGGTTACAGGTGTCAAAAATATAGGAGATGAACAGAAGTTCTGGCTTTATTGTTTCAACGTTGAAGATCCAGGCTTGCATCCTGGCTTTGCTGTACTGACGAGTCCTAATGAGGACGAAACACTCTGAGTTGAATATTATTTGACTCTCTTATCCGATTCAGGTGTAAGAAGACAATCTCCATCAAGTTAGACTCACGTGGGCAATTAACTAGTTTCTAAAAACCGATTTTTTTCCAAATCGGTAAAGTTTGCGTTATGTATAAAATGAAATCTTCGTCTTTCTCGAGTTCTTGACAAAAAAATATTGAGGAATTTGTAGAGATAGTTTATTCATGGTGAATGAAAATCACCCCCTCATTTTTAAGATATGGCAAACTATCTCTGAATGTTTGGATAATAAATTATTGGAGAGTATTCAAGTAAATAAGTTATTTTGCCCGATTGCACTTTTATAACTGCATAAAAATTTGTATTACTTGTTAGTAAAAAGTTATTACTTATTCCCAAGGCGACGAAAAGGTTAGATTTCATATTAAAAATTAGAAATTCTTCAACTATAATAAATATAATTATAATTATTATCTGCGTCATCCTAAAACGAATTATTTACTCCAATTCATAATGGCAGAGAATTTGTTCTTTTGAAAGGAACTGATAATACTGTTAAGTAATTCTGGATATCTTAATTCCCTTAAGCATGAAATGTTGATTTTTGAGCTTTGTTCTGATCAAAATTAACAGTAAGCTTGTTTGTCAATGAAATCTTTGACTACTACGTGAAAAATCGTGTAAATAAAAATCAAGGATAATTTTCTTTGTATTTAAGTTAATACAATATTTTCACCTGTTTTGTCTCTAATACACACCTGATCATACTGAAAATAAATTTTGAGATACAAAAGAGTGATTTTTGAAAATGGATTTTTATGATCTTCAAACTGATCTCAATTTCCAAGCCAAATAAAGACCAATCTATCCAAATCTGCCGATGTCCGATCCAGTGACCAATTCTAATATTAGGTGATCACAAAAGAAAATTCATTTGAAATTGGAAAACTAATCGAATCCCAATTAATATTTTTATTCTCATAGCCTTCTTGGTTTTACTTCTGTGGCTTTTTTTGTTATTCTATTGAAATAAATTTATAATTTTCTTCATCATGATCAAAGAATTAGAGAAATTCATGGAATAAAGGGCTAATCTATAGAACGATTGCCCCCTCTTGTATTTCAGTAATTTTTCTGAGTGACAAAGAGTAACATCGATGAATCCCTTGCAGTGAGTTTTCATTCCATCGATAATAAAAAGACCAACACGATTCAAAGTAAACTTGGAGAGAAATAAGAGGGAGCAACCGTTCTCTAATTTAGCCGAATAAAGTCTAAAGAAGATTTTTCTGTTGAAAAAGGGCAAATTTTTTCAAAATTTTTCAACTAGCTTTAGATTTAGCTTTCGAATTTCCAACTTGATCATTTTTTTGCTGCAATATAGACCTTAAACATATGAGAGTAGCTAATAATTAGGGTGGAAAATTTGCGATTTTTTCGATTTTTGATATCATAATCAACTGTGCTTTTTAAAAAAAATATCAAAAAATTAATTCTCTACACCTTTTAGTTTCCTAGATAATTTTGCGATTTTTTTGCGGTTTTAATCTCAAGTTTCCATTTTTTCCCCTTTTTCCAATCCTTTTGTGTCCTCTTTTGTCTCGGTTTCCCATCTTCTCCTATTAATTTCTTACCTAGGCTCTGTTAAGGCACCATTAAAAATAAATCACGCAGAGATTTCCTTTCAGATTCGAAAAGGCCTCCTACTCCGTTCACTACAAAATGGGTTAAAGCTATTAAAAACTATTGAATAAAAAATGAAGAATTATAAAACTTCATTAAGGAAAGGAATTGAAATCGTGCAGAATCTCGATATAAAGAGGATCCTTTAAAAAGGATACTTGAAAAGCCAGCGAAACCGAAAAAATTTCAAAAAATGTGAAAATGGAAGATAAAAATATTAGTACAGTTGTATCAGAAAGTAAAGTCCTATCAAAAATATATAGTCTAAACATAACACAATAACTTTATCAAAATATTCAATAAATGTACAGTTTTTTCGGTATTTGGAAGATCAATCATTTTTCTGCAAGTGATTTATTATTAGAGTATATTAATTTGCATCAATAACGTGTTATTATAATTAGAAAGAAGGTGTATAAATTTACAAAATTGCAAATTACATTTTTTCAAATCGTAGTAACCAAATTATGATTTCACTATTCGATGGATATTATCAAGCTGTAAAAAATTAGATAAAAATTTCCTTTAAGAATTACAGTTCTGTTAATTTTTTCACCTGAAAACATTCCAAGCCAATATTCGAGAGGCTTATCAATATTGTTCAAGGCAAATTCTAACCTCTCTCTCTTATGTCGTTCGTAAGATTGGGGACTTGTCTTGCATTCACTTGGCTTATTCCTATTCTTGACATTGTTGTATGGAGAGTTCTGTTTCTTGAATTAAAATAGGTACTTACGAATAGCTGACATCAGGATAATAAGTCTTTTGTATTGACCGAATGGTTTCAGTATGATTTCTCTTCACAATTGATTTAAGTCGTATAGCCTCTTGAAGGGAAAACTTTTTCGGGCGACCAGAGACTGAAGCACGAAGAGTGTGCTTGTCATTTTTAATTCTGCTAACAGTTTTTATTGATACCCCACAATGATTCGCTATCTCTTTCAAAGTGAGATTTGATTGGAGGAGGTTTTCGATAACACGTTTTTCATCTTCATTTATTCTTTTCATATTTGTGGGGATTTTAATAGGGATTTTCACACATTGACTAAACAAATTACTACTGTATTCCTTGATGTTGTTTAAAAATTATTAGCACATTTTTGATTTTAGTGTAAAATGACTCCAACTCGTATATCCTCTCCTAATGAATAATTCAAGCTTTTCACATGACAAATGAAACATTTAGCAATAATCAACTTCATTTATAACAACTTTTGATTCTTATTCTACTTATTAAGTGAAATATGGAAGTGTCAAAAATTACATGATTTTTACTTGCTTAGGATGTGATCAAATCAAGGCTTACATGATTAGTTAATCTAAATATCTTATATTTATAGAGTAATAAAACCGTATATATAAAAGTAAAGTTATGATATTCCATGAGATGATGAATATGATAACAGGACTTTACTTTTTGATACAACTGTACTATGAGTTGGAAGCCGATTTCAGCTTATGTTGAAAGATATTTTTCAAAACTTAAGTATTTTCATGATAAGAATTAAACATTCAAAAAAGAAACTTGTATTTCGTATGCTAACGCACTGGACTAAAATTTCCCCCCATTTTTTCATTTTCAAAAATAAAATTGCGATTTATTTGCCATTTTTAAGATATTTTTCAATATTTTATTCCATTTATTTTCCACCCTACTAATAATTAAATCGTCATAATAACGAATTATTCTGAAAAATAAAAGTACTTGTTCCTGCTCATGAGATAGATTAACTAGCTGTTTAGAATGAGAAAAAAGTAGTTTGATTAATATCATATCATTCCCTCATGTTAATACGAGGATAACTCATTTCATTCAGGACAAAAGTTTATTCAATCCTTTTTTTGTGTTTATTGTTACATTAATAACGATTCTTGTTCGTCACTTACACAACCTTATATAGGACAGTTGGTTAGATGAATTAATATTGTGCCAATTAATCAAAATTAATTAATTAATTCACGAAGTTTTATGATAGAAACATGTTCTTTAATTCCGCTCTCGTTCTATGTTACTAAAACATAACATGCTCTATTATCTAGTTTGAAAAAAATGTACTAGAGTTACTTTTGTGAATTAACTAGTAATTTCCCAATGAAATTTTTCGTCCTTTGATAATAATTTGAATACAAAAATATTCCTTTTGAAATATATTTGGAAATTTCATGAATTTTTGAAAATACTCAATACAACGGAAATCGTGTCAAAGTCAAATGCTAACTGTAGTTTTCAAGAGTTTTTCAGAGTACAAGCTGTGCTGTACAACACAGAAGATATAAATTTGACCATTTATTCCTATCAACATTTCACAGCAATAGATTCAAAGAATAGAGTGAACTGTCTTTAGATTATCTGATTTTTTCAAACTATTTAGACAGTCTCAAGTATCCTCAAAAATTCTGGATCATAGGGGAAACTCTAGGGATCTATATAATCTACTTCATAGAATAGATATTTTTACGTTATTATTAATTATTTTATTTGAAAAATAAACAGTCCAATTACAAAATATTTGATGAAACTTACAAATCTTGAAGGACTTATTAGAAATAAATTAAATTAAATTAGATAATCAATCTGAATTAATCACAGCTCGGAATAAAAATATCAAGTTTAAATGAGAATCAGTATGAACTCTCACCTCATTTAACTCTACAACTCCCAGAAAAATTTTTTACGGTTCACATTTAATCTTTTGTCTATCCTATGGCTAGTGATCTACATTTTTTTGAACGCAATTTGGTCATTTTTTAATCTAAAAACAGGCTATCTTGAAAGCTTTAGCAGATAGAGTTCAGGCAATTGCTCATTTGAATTCTACAGGGATGATTCCTCAATTATCTTAGGTTTTAGGTATGATAGAGCTTAGATTTTTGCGTATTCCACGAGATTTCCTATCGAATGGGTGGTCAACGAAATATTTTCTTAAGCTAAGATGTATATTGTACAGTGTATAATAAGTGGTATGCGTCTTCAAAGGTACAGTGGGAAGTTTTTCTGCTTCTTCCATTCTTGATTATTTATTAGCAGTTTAAATTTATGCTCGCATAGTAAAGCCAAAATTTTAACAATTACTAATTTTTTTGGGTTAATCAATATTAAAAATTCTCATACTTCAGTCTCGTTTGAAATTAAAACAGCAAAACTTTAAAGATAAAGATAACTTGTTATTTGGTGAGTTAGAAAGCTATTTCAAGTTTTCGATAAAATCTTTTTTTTTGATTTATATATCAATTCAGATTCATTCTTATTTTAAAATCGAATATTATCAGAGGGATATCTTGACTTGATCTAAATTTTTCTGATGTAGCTCAAAATTTATGCCTTTCAGGAATTTAATTTTAGTGATTCTGAAATGCCTGTGAATACAATTTATTCAATGATGTAAGATATTTTCGATTATTTTTAGCGCAGTGACATTAAAGTTCGAATTTTAATGATGAATCATTAGAATTTTTTATTCATTATTTTTATGTTTTTTTCTTTAATTCCGTTGAAAAATGAATAGTTTCTTGGTTTTGGCATCAGACACTATGTTTTGAGATAGATAGCCAGAGTGATTTTCAAGCTTAAAAAGACGATTCTAATGATATATAGAGCGTACGGTCTTATTGATATTTTAGATTGAGACACAAAACAGGTGAAAATATTGTATTAACTTAAATACAAAGAAAATTATTCTTGATTTTTATTTACACGATTTTTCACGTAGTAGTCAAAGATTTCATTGACAAACAAGCTTACTGTTAATTTTGATCAGAACAAAGCTCAAAAATCAACATTTCATGCTTAACGGAATTAAGATATCCAGAATTACTTAACAGTATTATCAGTTCCTTTCAAAAGAACAAATTCTCTGCCATTATGAATTGGAGTAAATAATTCGTTTTAGGATGACGCAGATAATAATTATAATTATATTTATTATAGTTGAAGAATTTCTAATTTTTAATATGAAATCTAACCTTCTTCTATTTCTAGTCCACTTTGCAAGGTTTGGACTAGAAATCCACTCCTATTGTATATCATTAGAATCATCTGAAATAACTTGATTAGATTCTGAGTCATGATAAAAATCAGAAATTCGATAAACCTTTTTCTAATGTCTATGGAATCAACTGCTACATCAGGATTTCAAACATGTTTCATTTCTAATTTTAGTTGATTCTAAAACCAATAAACCTGTCACGATATTCCCCAATATCAAAAGTGGGACAAATACGCCTACAGGTGAAATTCAATCCAGAAACACTTACTGCGACCATTATAATTTTTGCTGTGAAAAATCTCCTGTCATATTCAACCAGTAAGGGTAAGCTTCAAAGAACTATTCAAAATAATCAAAAATAGAGCTAGTTAATATGAAGAGGGAATTTATGATTTTTGCAAAAGAAAAAGAACTTGATCAAATTTTTTTGTAATCTATAGATCATGAAGAAAAAATGTTGAAAAAATTTTAAGGAAATTATGACATATTTCAAATCTCGAGTTTTTGAAAATTGAATTTTGAATTTTTGATCATTCTCCCTACTTGAAAATCGATGAAATTTTGATGATTTAAGATCCCTGACAAATGACAAACTTATATAAAGTTTTATGGTAATAAACGGTTTTCTTGTCTTGTTGTAATACTAAAAATAAATATAAATCACTATCTCAATTTAGGAGAAGATAGGAATTGGGCACTACTTCGAGATTTGAAAATGACATAATTTCCTTAAAACTTGATTTTTTCTAAATCTTTTTTCTTCATAACCTGGAAGTAGGCCTCATGATCCACACCTAGTTAATATGAAGATGGGAATTTATGATTTTCAAAAAATTCTTAATTTCTTCATCATGAAATCGAATTTGATGAAGAATTTTTGCAATCAAGATCATGAGGCCCTCTTTCACGATACGGAGAAAAAAATTTAGAAAAATCAACTTTTAATGAAAATACAACAAAGTTAAAATCTTGAAGTAGCGCCAAATTCCCGTTTTTTTGAACTTTGTGGTAAAATTTTTCGCTGTTCTTAATTTGAGTGAGCGATCAAAATTTGAGGATCACAATAAGACGAAAAAACCGATTATCATCATAAGAATTTTGATAAATTCGTCATTTTTCAGCATCTCCAAATATCAAATTTCATCGACTTTCAAGTAGGGAAAATAGTCAATAAATCAAAATTTGATTTTGACACGATTATGGGGGGATTCTCAAAACCAGATTCATCATATTTAATGTCTTTGACTAATTGTGATCCTAAAAACAATCTTTTGATCACTCTCTCGCATTAAAAACTGCAAAATTCAACTCAAAGTTCATAAAAATCCGAATTTGACGCTAGCTTCAAATTCGGTGTATTTTCCTTAAAAATTGATTTTTTCTAAATTTTTTTCTCTGTATACTGAAGGAGGGCCTCATGATCTAGATTATAGAAAAATCTTGATCAAATTTGATTACTTGATGAAAAAACTGAGAATTTTGTAAAGATCATGTCATAAATTCTCATGGTGTAATGAATTTAAGAATCAAAGATTTTCACTCTTATTTCGAGCCTCAAGTTAATTTTTTTGTTAAATAAAAGTGACTGAGGGATCATAAACTTGCTAAATGTAATTCACTTCATTATCATGTGGAAATTGAATTTCAATTGCTTGATCACTTTCTTTTTGAAATTAATGACATTTTTATGATCGAAAATGGTGAGTTTTTTTAACTTTATCAGTTTTTCTTGTTTTATTTTCAACCTGAATTCACTCGACTGACCTACCAATTTCAAATAAATGAAAAATTTCCTGCAAAAAGTTCAAAAATCGTTCAAAACCAACTTTGGATTGTACAAAAATTTAAATTTTTCATGATATAAAGCGCAAAATTCTTCTTCGAGGAATATGATAATTACATTTTGACAATGTCCACAGACACAAACAAAAGGCAGATAATCCCAATGATCAAGAAACTGACTGTTTTTTGCTAGAATCATAATCTTCTCATCAATTCAAAATGCAAATCATCCCACGCAGCCATTATAAAAAAAGAATAGATTTACATTTTTATTCTGTATAAATCATCATTCAAATTTGATTAACGCTCAAAATTAGATGTAATTTTTTTTGGAAAATCATTCGCTTGCTCTAATAAAAAGTTTTGGCAAATATTTTACAATTCTAAGGAAAGAATTCGCATCAGAATTTTGTCTGAGAGTAAAAATTCCAATCAGTGTAGTATTTTTCATGACGAATCAAAATAAATAAAAAATTCATAGCAATGTAACAGACCGAAACGCCTTTCGTTACAATTATGAAAATTGATGCTATTTATCTAAATTAAATAATAATAAATAGTAGAGATTAATAAACGAAAATGTGATATTTTTTATTCTCTAATGAATAAATAACAATTCAAGATTCAACTGTAATGTATAAATTTGTAAGAATCAACAGATGCCAACATTTTTAGAAGGCTCGTTCTTAAATTTCTGAACAATGCTCAAATCTATAGTTATTTTAAATAAAGTCCTCAGAAGTCTATTTTCTCCTAAGAATTCTGTGGCTCCGAGGATTAATAAAATGTTTAAAAAATATTTATCATGATCCAGATCAAAGTTATTAAGTCTTAGATCGGTCTTATTTTCATGATAAAGTCTTAAAAAGTTTAGGGTCCAAAGTTTTAGGTCTTAAAACGCAATTATCAATTTTGTGACTGAACTTCACAAAATCAAACAAAGAGAACAGCGTGCTTGTTTCCCATTGGTAGATTTAAGCAAAATTTTGTATCTGATATGCTTTCACACCATACACAATGTATATCATACATGAAACCATGCTTGTGTATATGATATTGGCTAATCAGAATCGTTCTTTCCATATCGATTTTCAAATTTTTTTGGTGTTCCTCCTTAAATTGAATACAACACGACAAGACCGAAAGTACTTCCCTGTCAAAATGAATCATTGCATCGAAATAGACAGTGAAGAGGATGGATTTTACTATAATATTAAGTTGTATTTAATACATTTTTAAATTAAATATTAGTTTTACTTATAAGTAGTTTGACTATTATCTGTGTAGTTTTGATAGGTCTTGATTTAAGACCTAACGTTGAGAAATATCATTTTAAAGTCTTAAAAAATGATTTTAGCGTTCTGAAACTTGAGGCCCAAGTTATTTAATTTCATTGAAAATTCAATCTTTTGTTAATTTTTATTAGACTTCTGATTCTGAGGTGAGAATATTTAATGAGAACCATTTTGTTCAAATATCTTCAAATTTATGTTTTGAATATTTCTAATGGAAGATAATTGATAAAGAGAGAAAGCATTATTGACAGATGAAATTCCATCATGAAGTGTAATTGAATAAGATTATCATTCAAATGGATGAATGAATAGCTTATTCGGAATTTTCATAAACGAATTGTATTATTAATATCAAGCATATTGTTATCATAATCTTGTCTATTGATCTATGATCAAGAAAAAATTATAATTTCAATTGATCCTTAAATGATGAGAATTCCTCCGCTTGAAGCTGGTTGACATGAAGGTGAGATTTCACTATTTTCATAAAGCTCAATATTTTCAAAAATGCCCCACTTTTTCAGCCTTTAAACTCAAAATTTTTATCGATTTCCAATATTTAAAGAAAGTTGATATTGGATCAAGATTAAATTTGAATTTGTTCATAGAGGTTGTGATAAAATCGCAATTTTTAAAAAAAAGTTAAACTTTAAAATTTTAGGTTATTTCTCGTCGGTAAAACTGTTAAATCTAGAATTAGAATAAAGATATATATTGGGGCCATATGTACAATGTAGATTTCATAAAGCATCATCACTGATGATTCATCAGTGACAATACTTTAATGCTTAATACTGATACAAATTAAGAATTCATTAAAGATAAAAATTTAAAAATTATCAAAGAAATACTAAAACTCAAAGAAAAAAAGATCAAATTGCAAGCTAGAAAAAACACCAAAACTCTCCAATAAATAGCAACAGTGGAGAGAAAAGTGAAAAAGCTCGCATAGGCCAATGTAGTTGAAAATTAACGTGAATATTTCAAACATAAAAACTGATAAATTAAAGTAAAAAGATGCCAGGGTTTTTTTCTCACAAATAAGGCCTTTATTACTCATCAGTGTGATACATGCCAAATGTATAGGTTTTTAGAATTAAATTATTGGTTGAAATTGTTCTTAAAATTCGATTGGATCATACCTGTTGCCAGGTATGCACCATTATTTAGTAAAATTGGTCTTTTGGATGTGTTATTGATATGGGGCTAATTATAATTATTTTATAGTAATACAGAATAGAATTTTTTTTTGTTAGAAAGTATGATTTTATTGAGTTATAAAAGATAAGATAAATAAATATAAATACAAATATATATACACAGCATCTCTGGATATAATATGGCGGTTCGATTAAAAAAAAAAAATAATAATAATTTGATTAATCTATGTTCATGAAATATGTGTAATGAGTATTGTAGAAATAAATAAACCTTTCAAGAAATTTCATTAAACATTCTTGGATTAATGAAGATTAGCATAGAGGAGACTCTTAGAATAATCAAGTTTGGACCTAATGTGTGACATTATAGTTTTAATATTAGTTAGGTCGTGACAGTCAGATATTTTATATTTTTTATCAATCATA
>SSNU01000004.1:31718-89721 GCA_012064415.1 Gyrodactylus bullatarudis
TCTAAAATTGACTACTCAAAATCTCTCCTATACCCTGATCTTCATTAAGTAGAAGTAACCTAGTGATTTTCGATTTAATTTTTCAGATCAACTGCCAAAACTCAATTCACTAAAAACTCATTCATAATTCATGTTCATCCTATCTTTAACAAACACGAGATCGATTAATGTCCTATTTTTATTTTTGTATTTATTTTTTCAATATAGATTCTATTTCTACCAAAAAAGCAGAGAATTTAATATTCCATAAAATTTCGAAATCGTAATAAAATTTTTATTGCGTTTCTTTTAATTTTCAGATTTCTGATGAAATTATCAATAATTCTTCGAAAACATTTTTGAGTCATAATTTGAGTTTTCATTCGGCATTAGTTGTAGTTTTCAAGATTATTTTGGGAATATTTAATAATATTTATTTTGAACTTTTAATATTTTGAGTTCATTATATTCTAACTGAAAACTAAGAATTGAAATTCTACTTGTATTTAAGTATTATTTTTTATTAAAATATTAAACTATAAGCTTCAAAATAAAAATTTATTTAAGTAGAATAATAATTATGTTCCAAATATTTCAAAATTAATTTGTTACAAAATAATTATGCTCATTCCAAATTTGAATTCGGTTTTGAAAATCAAATTTACATTCAGAATACGGAACCAATACCCAAGTTCCTCGAGATGTTTGTTTTCATAAAGAAGAACATGTTGTCTTAAAAATTAAAGAGAATATTCAGAATATCGTAGAAAGAATCCAAGTCTTACTTAATTTCATCGCTAATAAAAAATGCTATTTTTGGAAATTGAAATAGAATCTAATGGTATTTTGAGTTTCTTAGATGTCAAATTGACTAGAAGAGAAGATGGAGAAATATCTATAAGAAGAAGACTGACACCGAGAAGTATTTACATTATGACGACAGCATATATGTATAGGTGAAAGAGAAATTTCTTAATAACTGGTATAAACCTAATCTATGTGCTCAGAAATTAAATCAGCAATCTTTATGTGAGCATATGTGAATTTTGAATATTCCTGTAGCTTAATGGTTTTTTCCTCACTACTGAGGTGCATGTATCTTTTTATTTAAATTTTCGCTTAAGAAAGTTTTTATGTTCCATTGGTGGAACAATGAGTTTTTAAAAATATGTTCGACAGATGTTCTTGAAACTCTTTTATGGATAAAGAAAACTTTTTTTGATCCATGATAATTAGTCATCCTATGTAAAATATATGGTATAAAATTTTGGCAAAATGCTATAAACTTAGCATAAAGAAACTGCCCAAAGCATTCTTTGTTAATATGCCATTATTCAGAATCAAGGAAATAGTAACGATTTCCTAATTGATTGTTGTTTAGAACAACATTTTAGATGAATTCAGAACATGAAAAAAGGAGTGGCTTTTCAAATAAAAACAAGTGAAATTGGAGAAAAATCAATAAATTACTCATCCAATGTTTTTATTACATCTATGATGAAGATTTTTCATACCTTTTAAAATAATTTTCTTTTCCTTAATAAGATTCATGAGGAAGAGAATTTTATGTGATTTTTCTGAAGTTTCTTTTCCTAACGCCAAATCCTTTCATCTGGAGAGACTTCAATATCGTCTTCTTAATTCTTAATACTCTGGGTTTGTCTCGCCAAATGATCTCATCTTTATTTCTACTCTGATCCTATCTGGGTGGCTTTTATTTTAAAAATTCTCTGTTTCAATGTTCAGGCTGATTGATAGAAATTTCTAAAAAAATATGAGTAGTGAAATTTAAAATTTCTCAAGCGATAATTCTGTCTAAAAGAACCTATAATAATTTATTAACCACTTTTCAGAAAGAAGAATTAATATTCTTTTGAATGAGCTATGATTTTTTAAGTTACACTATTTTATTAAGGAGTTATGAAAATTTAAAAATGTCTTGTTTTTAAAAATCGATTAAAATTCCTAGAAAATATAAATTTTTTTTGAAATACCACTCCCAAAGATCGAAGAGAGAAAATAAAGTAACATTTTATCGAGAAACCTTATCCATAGGAATCGAAAATGTGATCACTGATCAGCTTGAATTCATCTTAAAAATTTAGTCATTTTCGGGGTCTAAAGATGGTCGTTTTTCCTAACACCTAAACTAAAGGTTGGTTTTGGAAAAAAAATTGCATATTCGTTATCAGCGTATTCAAAAAAATTTATTATGGGTCTTTGAGGATTAACCATGCAAATAAGGTTGATCTGGAATCTTTTATCTGGTTTTTGTTTGTTGTTTGACCCAGTTGTATTTAATTTTTCAATTCTCAAAAAAAATGAGTTTTGTGATCAAATTCGTATTAAAATATGTAAAGTTTATTTTTCTTACCTCTGTGAAAATTATTTTAAAACACAATCAATATTGTTTGTCTTTTCCGCTAAGAGAACAATAGATAAAATCAAGAATACCAACCTTTCTCTTCAGCCATATATGTTTCAAAGTTACGAAGTTTTCACTTCTTCTTTCTATGTATAGGAAATTTTAATTTGAATGACAAAACTCCATCATTATGTAGCAATGAAAAATATGTACATGTCTAAGAATATGTTCTTATGATATTCCTGTTTTATTATTCAGAAAGTTTGTACTTTCTTACTTGGTTAAGGGAAATATGGATCATTATTACTGCACAAAGGAACTATATAATATTGTGAATTGGGTGCATCCTTGAAAAATTCCCTATTCCTTGTAGACCTCAATAGGAATTATTTATTATTCATAATAATACATACATTCATCTAATTATCATGAGAAAAAAATTACCATCAAGTGTAGTTATTTGATTAATTAGATTTATGAAAAAACCATTAATCCAAGGAATTTTTCAAGAAGGAAAAATATTTAATAGGATCAAATTTCCGAAATAAACAAAGATTTTGAACTTAAACATTGTAAAAGTGGAAAAAAATTTTCGAATTTCAAGCAATAGCCAAATGTTTGATGGGAATGGAAATCAAGTTTTTCAACGTAATAAACTTTTGGTTTGCTTGGGAAAGATGTTACACAATAGCTATACTAAATTCGTCATTAGACTGGTAGAGATCTTATGCCAAATACAAAAATAATTTTCAAAAGATATCAAACAATTTGATACTTATATTTTGGATCAAGATTTGATCAAGAATTCAAATTTGGCAGAGAATTATTCGTCAACATTGTGGGAACATTTGAACAATCTGAATTACCCAAAATTTAAGTTTTTTGGAATGATAATGTTGCCGAACCTCATCAAGTATATTATTATTACTGGAATCTAAACTCATAAGGAAGATAGGAGAACGAACGAATAATAAATGATAAACGTTTTATTTCGCCATGTCTCTTCAGACTTAATCCCGAGCTTTGATTATATACTATTACATTCCAAAATTTTCTGCTCTTCCATTGGATAAAAAGGAACTCAGGGAGGAGGAGAGGTGTTCATTTTTTGATGATCCTGTTTCCAGGCTGCTTCATTTTTGTCGTTTTAGAAATCCATCCATTAGTAATTGACCGTTGTGTCTTCTTCGCTTACGTTTAATTGATGGATTCTTTCTCACCTCGTTATTTGCACTAATTGTAGATTGGCTCATCATTTGATTATCAACTACAGTTGACTTCTCGGAAAAAGTTTTTCTTAAAAATCGCGAGTTTATCACAAACTCAACGGCCAAATTCGAATTCGATAAAAATTTTGGCAGGTTGAAAAGGTGCTAAATCAAGAATTGTTATTAAAAAAAGAACAGCCTAATTTTGGCCAAATTCAATCTTTTTTAGAAATTCATTTTCAACAACTCTATGTCTTATTCCATCCTGGAATTAAAAAAAATAATTTTCTTCTAACAATTCGGAGGAAAATATTGAGTCTTTTGTAAAAATAGTAAATTCTTATCTTCATGTCAATAAGTTTTATATAGAATAAAGTGTTAAAAATGATAACTTATTCTAAATTAAAAGAGTTCATTTTTGTTAAAAAATTAAATTAATTTTATTATAGATTTGTTACAACTCGATTTAGCACTTGCAAAAGTGTTTTCAAGTCCATTAATCCCAGGATCCAAACCTGAATATGCTGTGGACAATGACTTTTTACATCAATCGCCAACATGTGTTGAACACGACCCTCGGTATAAGGATTCCCAGGATCAATATTGGATAATGATCGATTTGGGTGTGGAGTATCCTCGAGTCAGTGAAATTCGTATCAGTGACGATCCCTCCAAGAGTAAGTGAATAACTCAGAATAAAGCTTTTTTTAGTTTTTTCTTAACTAGGTAACTGTTTTGATGTATTCAATTGAGGATTTTCAAGATTATATAATACAATAATGCAATATTAGAGCCATGCTTAAGAAATTTTTAAACTCGCAGAAGTGTGTTCAAGATCCTAAAAATCAACTTTTGATCAATCTCATTAAAAACTGCAAAATTTTCAACTCAAAGTTCATAAAAACGGGAATTTGGCGCTACTTCAAGATTTCAAATTTTCCGTATTTTCCTTAAAAATTGATTTTTTTCTCTGTATTCTGAAAAGAGCCTCATGATCTAGATTCCAAAAAATCTTGATCAAATTCAATTTCTTGATGAAAAAATAAAGAATTTTGTAAAAATTATAAATTCTAATCTTCAAATTAACTAGCTTTATATTTTAAACGGCTATAATACTTGAGAATTTCGGGTCAGATTAAAAATATAACATATTTTTTTAAGAAATAAAATTCCTGTCGCTTTTTTATAGTTCATGCTTAAACCGAATTTTCCATTTATTATTAGTAATAATTTATTACATACAGAGTTTAAATCTCAGGGCAATTAAATTTGAGAGAAGAAAATTTCTGATTTTTGGACTTCAAGCAAAGATTTTGTGCATTACCAGATGCCAAGTTAATTATTTAACTTTGCTAGTATTTTGGAGAAGAGCGCTGCTATTATGGAATACTATGACGGAAATTTCGAGACAAATTTTTTTTTGAATTGTTTATGCCAATTCTTTCATTTTTTATATATTTGATAGTTAATAGCTGCAAACTTTTAAATAAATGATTGATATATGTTATAACTGAAACAATAAAAATAAACTCTTGTAAAAATTTAAAGCTAAACATTATTTTATTCAATTGGAAACCATGAAAATCAAGTTTTTCATATTGTTGCGTACTATTTATTGGATACATAAACTCAAAAACTAAATGTGGAATTTATGGTTTTTAATCAGAAGTCTAGAATGATGCAGAATTTTTGGAATCCAGCCTTTAAAAAACACTTATTGCCGAAATTCATCAAGAATATTTTCGTTTGATACTCAACTCAAAACGAAGGTTAGAAAAAAAATTATTAGTGATAAATGTTATTATTATATTTCGCCAGGACTCTTCAGGCTCTAACTTGGAAACAGAAAAATTAAATTAATGAGTAGAAAAATTTGGAGTAAATAAAATATTTCGATTCAAATTTTAAAAATGAATCTATTTTTAAAGGAATTTAAATCACACAAAACTTTTAGAAAATTTCCTAAAAATCTGAATGACCCAGTTGATCTTCTTGGGTTTTGGAAGACCTTCTAAATTAGTGACATAGTTTTGTATGAAACCTTTATTCAGACGAGTTAAGTTTGATCTAAGATTTTCTTATTTTAATACTCATGATGTTAGTATTCTTTGGGTGAAATGAACGAATTTATATCTATCGTAGAATTAGAATTTTTATCCATTTGCGATGAAAAAATTCAAACCATGGCGACGTTCAAAGATTGAACAAACTTAAAATCAGCATAAATTTCATCAGCCTATACGAGATTAGTTGTCTTTGTGTAATTTATGGAACAGGCACCTTTCAGGTAACGAGGGAATATTCATATTTTTTATTTTATTATACAATGTATAACCAATATGAAAAGTGGAACTTTCTCTCATGCTCCCCCACATAGATGGTATCTGATAGGTCAGTTTGAAAGATATGTTAAAAGAGATTCGATGCTCACAAGTTTGGTTATTCTTAGAAAACTTCACTTGGGGTGGGAGAACTAATTTCATGATATTTCACGATCAAATTTTGTTCCTCAGTTTAGTTTTCTGTATTTAAGAACTGATATTTAGAAATATGTAACTTATTTAAATTTGAATTTGAAATAGAACTGAACAAAGGTTCTACAAAAATTACTTTTCAACAAAAAGTTAAATTTCCTTCTAATTGAAAAACTGAGATGATTAGATTTGTGATTTCGAGAGAAATTTTTGTTTCTGACTATTCAGATAAAAACAATATTTAGGTATTTGTAAAAATAAGGAACTAATATCTTAACTAGCTTTAGATTAAAATATCAATAAATCATTTGGACACTGATAATAATTATTAAAATTTTTGATAAAATGGTGATGTTGGCATTATAATAAAATCTGAATACAGTAAATAATATTATAACAAACCAATAGAGTATTTTGATTATTCAACCTACACGAAAGAAATCTTGAAATCATTTGATGTACTTTAAGTAAATATTGAATCATAATCATAGATTCCCAACTTCATATCAACCAACTTTATAATGAATTTTCCACTTGTCCAAGTTAAATTTTTAGTTTGCCTTGAAAATATACTACTCTACTTCACACGAAAATACTCCAGAGAATAGTTAAATTCTGAGTTTAACCCTAATTTTTCTATTTATTTTCCAGAATTATCTAAAACTAAAGTAGATAGAAAACCTACACATTTAAAAACAAGAAATTTTCAATTTTTTAAAACTTTTTTGATCTATATATCTACGGTCTACACAAATGGATAATGATCATTGTACAAGTAGCAAGCCACAAAGCGGTAGGTTCACTCTGTTACTCGAAAAAAACGATTGATCTTGGTTTTTGCCTTCCTTCTAACTTTTTTTGATTTTGTACTCTTGACCTTCAGAAAATCCCTAATTGTATTTGAATATTGTCTAATATTAAAAAATTGTATAAGAAGATTAGCTCATGATTAATAACTACATTATAATCCATGTTAAGCTTCTACCTTAGATATGCGCTTCTTCTCTCTTAGGTTTAAAAGTCAAAATTCTTAAGCTTCTTACAAAATCCAGAATAATTTTTAATATGAGATATTTCAAAATAATTTCCATTGAATCTTCTTGTTTCTGATATGAAGTAATATCGATCTTAAAATTTTTCAGATTTTGAACATTTTTAACCATTTTGTGGAATGATTATTAAATATCAAAAGAGTCTTTAATTTCAGCAATCTAAATCAATTTTTTCTAGCGCGAGATCAAATCAGAAAAAATGATATAGGGGGGTTTAGCATGTTTTTCTCTCAAACGAACCTAATTCAAACTTAAATATTTCTTTAAATGGTTGAATAACTGGTTTTAGGGACAATTTATATTTCTAAAGTTATTGATTCTAAGTTTCATCGTTTGCATATGTTGATGACTAACAATTTGAAATATTTCCTCGAAGAGTTTTGCTTTGAACTTCTTATGCATTTGAAGTTCAAATGAATTGAAATTTGTTTTAAATGGACACATTCTTTCATTTATCTTGGGAGGTATATTTCTGAGGAGTAACACTGAATTTATGAACTTGGTATTCGTAAATAAAAAGAGGATTATTATGATTAATAACAAATGATTATCTTCAACACTAGGAATTTCTAAAAGGTCAGCTAAATAAATAATAATATTGATCGGGTATTGAATTCTTTCTAGCTCGATTTATTAAGCAAAGATAGTTTATGTTTGTATCTGAGTTACTAAGCATTAATTACAAAAGTTTAGTCTTACTAACGGCTTTCCTTTATTTCATGGAATATGATTGAAATAAGTAAACAGAGATAAGATGGATATATATAAATCATTTTAGTGAAAGAAATATTCGACCTGCTCTCTAGATCTGAAGAAATTTTGTCCAGACACACTGCATTTCTCTCTGTTACACGATAAGAGTTGAAATAAAATTCGGATCCAAGTAATTATTTTTTCTTAATTTCTTCAATTAAAAACAACATTTTAATTTTTTCAGACAATGTAAAATATTCTGATAAGAAAAAAGGAAATGCTTATTTCGTGTCTAGATTGAATTCGTGTGTCTTAAAATAACCTGAATTTCTCGAAACTATCTATTTTTATATGTCTAAGAGAGTCTAGGGATAGTATAAAAGGTCAAATGTTATATATAAAACGGGTGATACCGGTACTTTTTAGGGAAATTTTGTTGATACGAGCATAGAGCAATTTTGATATCATGATCAGCATACAATTTAAAAGATCATTCAATATACGTGACTTGATGAAATGATTATTATTTTAAAATGCTACAAAAAATTGAAAAATCTTTTCAAACAGATGATATCAAGACAGAGGGGAAAATCTTGAGAAATTACCACAGTCGGTAAAGGTGTATTCAATAACGAGATTTATAATTCAAAGCATATGGTTTAAAGTTCATGTATTTGAATTTAGATATCCTTTAATAATGTCAGTACTATTTAAATACTGCATTTTCATTTTACTTTGAAGTAGCTTCGAGCAAATAAAACTATCAGATAAACTTCTGACATTTTAAGACGAACTAATTTTTTTTCGGATTTTCAAAATAAAGACCTCCTATATGACCTTTAGTTGGAAAATAATTTTCTCAGAAAAACAAGAAAAAAACATTCAAAGTACACGCACTTGAAATATCCCTCTTCCAGACTAGCAATCAAGTTTTATCAATTAAACCTGATTTTAAATAGTCTCTACACAAACGAAAACTAAAACAAAGCTCGATTAATTATAATCTAGTATTCAGACAGTAAATCCCAAGTGTTTTTACTAGCAGTTTGTGTTTAAATCTTCACATTTTGGTTTTATTGTGAATTTTGTCTGAAATAATAAATAATATTTATAGCCACGAATGAACTTTTTGTAAAATTTAATCAAGAAAACTGGAGAGATTTTTTTCATCTCTATTAACTTGAAAGATTAATCCTTTGTCAGTACCTACAGGTATTTCAATTAATTGATTGTAATTCATCTAGTACATATTTATGGCATCATTTATTTAGCATCGGATTTGTCTCAAATAGAAATCTATCTTGCTCGTGGGCTCAGTTTTTCAGAAGAGTCAGTAGACTTGGAGTTACCTCTATCAGAAAGTTCAATATACCAAGAAAATGTTTCACGGTGTGGAGTATTTGGATCGTCGAATCGCTATCTAAGTTGTGATCAAGCAAAATCTGCTAGATGGGTTATCATAAAGAGGCGTGGTAAACCATTGAACATTTGTTTGGTCAATGTATACATTGAAGATGGTAAGAATTTTTGATTAATTTCAAATTTGTGATCTAGATTGATGAAAGATAGAATTACTTGATAATTTCCTGACTTGAGAAGCTGTTAAAATAGAATTTATTCACATGAAGGAATTATTTCAAGGTGACATTCTGAAAATAGACATTTTAAATTGATGAAAAACTATTTTAAGATCTTGCATTTTTGCTTATAGAAAATAGAAATTTCCTTAAATATCTTGTCACCTTGAGAATATTAATATGTGTGGCGTAGTGGTATCTCTCTCACCTCTCATTCGGATTCCCTTTTCTTGATCCAAGGTTCAAACCCTTCCACACCGGTCACATTGAACACTCTTTCTCAGTTCTCTTATTTGTAGAATCCTTAATTATTATAATTCTGTATATAAATAAAAATGTTCGATTTCAAAAAAAAAAAAATATTTTTGAAGTTTAATGTCTGAGAATTTGTGAAGAATCAAAATATAATTTCCGAATCAGTGAAAAATGATCTAAAATTAGTTTTATAATAAAATTTATTAAAACTTAGGTCAATATTAGAATTCTCAGCCATGGTCATCCAAACGTTTCGACGGTGATTGTCTTCACACGCCTTCTTCAGTGGTACAACGTAATATTGACCTAAGTTTTAATAAATTTTATTATAAAACAAAATATAATTTGTTATTTTAAGTTGAAATAATTTTATCTGGCCTTGAAAGTATTAAATCAACGAATTTTTGATCTTTTTCGAACTCATTTTGATTTCCCGCCTTAAATAATGACTCGATTTTTGAAATCCTTACGAAAAATTAATAATGAATTTCAACTCTTGATACGTCTTATTTTCTGATATCCATGAGTTTCGCAGTGCACTGTATGAACTTTCTTAAATAATTCATCAGTTGTCTCAGTTATTTAAAATAATAAGGCGATAAAACATGATTTTCTTAAAAAAATTGTAAAAATTGAAATTAAAACTTCATTTTCTTTTTATTTTGGACTTCTTGTTAATTCCCTATCCTTATCCCTCATATGGGAAAAACCTCTGTGTTATTAAGTAGATTTGAGAAAAAGTTATTCAATTTTCTTATATACTAAGATAGATTTTGTGAAATTTTGTCTTCTAGCCTGAGTCAGAATCTGAATGAGCTCTTGAGGAGAATTCGAATGATCTATTTTAAATATGGTCCAAAACATATTTTTGAACTGGAATAGAAACAATAATGGAAAATTCAACTGAATTAAATTTCAGCCATTTATCTCAACGTATTATAAGTGAAACAATTCTTGTATGGATCAACTATTTCTACCAAAAGTGTCTAAATCTTCGATGACAACTTGAGAGAAATAATATCAAATTTAAGAGATTTTTCACTAAAAAAAGAACTTTGACACTATCACTCACACTTTGATAGAAAATTATTCTGGAGATGTATTTATATTCGAAACAAAAATTCGTTCTGTACTAAACCTAATTGACATGAAGATGAAAATTTACTATTTTTACAAAAAACTCAATATTTTTTTTCTCCAGATTCACAGAAATTTTTTTTTTTAATTTTCACTTTTTCAACTTTTGTACCTAAAATTTTCATCGATTTCGATTATTCGAAACAGTTAAGCGATGATATTTGGGATCAAGATTAGACAAGGAAATCGAATTCACCTCCAGAAGTTGACTGAAATTCGTCATTACTGTGGGAAATCGAACCATTTGAATTTTTCGATTATCACGAAGGCAAATTATTCAGAATCTGGAAGTTTAACTTTTACTCGAAAACAGATCGAATTAGATCTTCGCTATCTCTCTGGCCAAATTCGATTTCTTTGTCTAATGTTGATCCCAAATATCATCACTTAACTAATTCGAATTATCGAAATCGATAAAAATTTTGGATACAAAGTTGAAAAAGTGTAAAATATGGTGCATTTTTGAAATCTAAAAATTAGCCTAATTTTGGTCAGATTGAATTTTTTTCTGATTTTTTTAAAATATCAACAATTTATTAGGTCATTCCATTTGGAATTCAAATTTTTTTTTTCCTGCGAATTCGGAGAAAAGTAGTAAATTTTCATCTTCATGTCAACCAGCTTTACATTTAACACAGGGAAAATGAAATTGAAAATATTAGAATTCAACTATTTATCCCTATTATATACGAAATATTTAAGTTCACCTTTGAATCGAATTCAATTTAAAATTTATCAATTTATATATTTAACATTGTCATTTATGCTGGATAAAGTCAGGTAGTGTTTAACACTTTTTTTGGAAAGTACAAACTAAAATTCTTGTAAATAAATTCCATTTTCATTAAGTTATCAATTATTGCGACTATTCTGTCGATAGAATTCCTACTTCTAGGATTATTCAGTAAAAGTTCATTCTTGGTTTATATATTTGATTAGGAGAATCTATTCCTAAATCTTTAACCAACATTCAATCATAAATTATCTCCATAACCTTAATCTATAATTAATCAAACATAACAATTAGAAATACAATGATTTGTCTATCTGATTAGAATGTTGCTTAATCATCACCATTGATGAACTTGAAATTAACTGCATTGATTCTGCAGAGACTCAGTGTCTAATTTAAATAATACTATTAGAGATCTAAGGGTTATTAAAAGAAACTAATATACATTTCAACCATTTGGTACTCTGAATAAATTTGAAAAAGACTCTGAAAATCATCAAATATTTAAATGATAATTCTCTGTTATTTTAGTATAAGTGTAAATTACTTTTAACGCATATTTCACGATGTTTAATTTATGTTCATTATCAATAATCTCTTAATGCGCAAAACGAATAGCTATTGAGTACGATTAGCTCCTTGGTAAATATTTTCCTATAGATGACATCAATAAAGTTTAAATATTTTGCTTTAATATTGAAGAAAATTCGATAATTTTAGTAGTAGTATTCACAAAGCAAATATTTTTTAACGAAAATTTAGTTTCATTTATCGAGTCAGAATTATATTTGAATTGAGTATATAAATAGAAGGTGGAATATCAAATTAGTATATAGGGAGATTTTAAAGAACTTTATATCATCACTAGAGCTCAAAAAGTATATTAAAATGCTTATTTTACCCATAAATAATAATAAAATGTTAATAAATTATTATAGCATAGTACAGCACTGTATTTCATTCATATCAATGATCTAATTCCACATTTTTGAGGTAGAAAGATAAATTTCATGTTTTAACTGTTTGTTGAGTTCAAAAGAAACCTTGAAGATGAAAATTTTAAAATTATCTCGGTGTTTTAGATTGTAGTTTCAACATTAATTTATTTTCAATATAATCATTCGGCTTGCTTGTAAGAAGTTTTTCTGGTAAATCCGCAATAAAGTCAAACATTTTAAAATCAAAAAATATTATTTTTCAAATTTTTAAGATAATTTTCTGTATTTTTTGAGGCTCTCATCGATCACTCGTTTGTTGGAGGAATTAAACATTCAATTTAGCTTAACTCAAAAACTCCATTTTTTAATTTTCCACAATTTTCAAAATATCAGAGATTTTTTAAAATCAAATCAAGAAAAAAGATTTTCTTGTCAAGACACAATAAATGTACTTAGTTTAGGATCCTGCAGAATTCTTATTTTCAGAATGGTTCTTATAAATTTAAATTTTGCACCAAAATATTTTAACTTAATTTCAGTAAAATAGCTGCATTTAATGTTTTTATAGATAAAGTTTCTTATAAATTACTATTAATTTTATCTTAATTTTCCCAATATACTAATCATAGAAAGCTATCATTGTCATTACCTATAACAGGCTGTAGTGAATTAATCAGATAAAGCTTATTTATAGAAATATTTAGTTTTCTTTTGTTTAAGTTTAATATGAAATTCGCGCAAGATTCCTGATTCTGAAGGATCCTAACTTAGTTTTAAATTCTTGAATTTTTTTCATGTAAAAATTATTCACGAACCTAATCAATGATTAGTAATCATGTCTATAGATATTCAAATTATGAATATACAGAACACCTAAACATGATTTGAAATCATAAATCAGCTATTATTCTTGATTGGCAAGGGTTTTGTTATCACATCAATCTTGTATAAGAATCTCCATGAAAAAATGATATAAGTAACAATAATTTTCAAATAAACAACAGGTCTTATGAATCATCTTTCCTATGCATCACGCCATAACGATAAACTGATTTTATTATTTTAATTCAGAATCACTGTAGAAATTTTCGAATAGAAGTCAGATTATCTTATTTACTATAATTAAAATGTTACATTCAGTGTGAATCATCTGATTGTCTGTTGAGAGATGTAGGTATGACCTTGAATCTATGAAAGAATAATTTTAATTAATATTCCTCTGTCTAATATCTCTGAATACTGCATTCAAGGTTCTATGTAATGTAATAGTAAACATTGTATAATATACAGTAGTAGTAAGGTAATTGAAACCAGTTAATGATTGGCAAATTTTAATTTAACTTTTCTCTGTTGATTGATTAGATCGCAATTATTATTATCGTACAGCTTATCTTTCAAAATAAGCAACCTTGAAAATAACCTACTTGTACTTGTACTTCCATGAAAAAAACCAAAAATTTTCTGAACATATGCTTTTTAACTCATGAATTGTAAAATATTCCAAGCTAATTGTAAAAAGAATTACAGAGTTTTTCTCTCTTTCAGCTCATAGTGAGATATTTGTGAAACTGACGCCAAAACTCATTGAAACAAGTCAATCTAAAGGTTCCATACCGAGAGGAATTATTTTTCGCTTCGAAAGAAACTTGTACGTGGGTCATTGTCGATTGGAATGCATCTTGGATAGTCAATGTCAAGCAATTCTTCAAATTTCGAAGCGATTCTCTAGCATTTGTAAATTAATTAAAAACTTTGAACTGAGTTCAAATGAACACTTGCCCGCTATAGAACTGTCCGAGAAAAATTTTGATTTTGAGGAAAATATTGCACATAGAGGTGAGGATTTTATCGTATTTCTAATAAAAATCAAGTTAAATTAGGATCCAAAGCTAATTGATATAAAGTTGGGAATCTATGATTTTTACAGAAATCTCATTTTTTCATCAAGAATTCGAATTTGTCAAAGATTTTTCGAAATCTTACTCATATCGCCCATTTGATAAAAAAAATTCATTGTTATGAAAAATATGGTCATTTTTCAAATTTCGATTTGGCGCCAAAATCCCAATTTTTCGAACTTTGAACTGAAAGTTTTTATTGATTTGAAAGTTGTTGGTTGATCAAAAAAGGTTTTTTAAGGATCAAGATTAGACAAGAAAATCATTTCAACTGAATCTGATCTGATGAATAACCTCATTATCGTTTGGGAATTGAATTCGTTTTTTTCACTACTTGAAAATTAATGGAATTTCGATAACTTAGAATCTCTCGAAAATGGGGAAACTGACGGTAATTTGACGTTGCTAATCAACTTTCTTGTCTACTCCTGATCTTGAAAAAATCTTTGGATCATCCTCCAACTTTCAAATCAATACAGATTTTCAGTTCAGTTCAAATTTCGAAAAAATGGTATTTTGGCGCCAAATGGAAATTTTAAAAATGACCATAGAATTCATAAAAATAATATTTTTTCAAATGGTAAAAGTGGGCAACAAAAGATTTTTAACAAATTCGAATTCTTCTGTAAAAATCATAGATTACCAAGTTCATATCAACCAACTTTATATCTGTGATTGATGTTGATAATTTTCTAGGGAAGATTGTACCTATGATACCAGAGGAAAGTCTTTCTACCTCAAATAATTCGATGATAAAAGATAGTTTTGTTATAAAATTGAAAGTAGACCCAGTTCGAGATAAAAATAGAGTCTTGAATTCGATCAAGTTGGAAGGAACCATAAACTGTAATTCTGATAAATGCAGTAAGTTAATGAAAGCTTTCCATTTATGTTTGATAATTTTTTTCATTCAACTAGGGGTTTTTTGTTAAATTAAAACTACATTTTCTAACCAGATTTTAAAATGAATAATTCTATTCATTGGTGCTCTACAACTGAAGATAGATGATACTAGGATCAAAATCTCAATATTTTTATTCGAATAGTTAGAAAAACAAGTAAGTTTAAAAAGTCACAACGATATAAGTTGATTAGATATAACAAATGAAGAAATTAATTCGGATAACTTCACCAAGCTTATCTGAGTTATATTCTAAACTCATGTCGAAGCTTAAAAGAAGTTTATATTTGATAAAATCTTCCTATTCAAGTTAAACTTTGAGCCTCTTTGAAATTTCTTTGGCTTGGTGGGTCATTTAATTCACTTTCTACTGGGTCATATTTTATAAATTCAGAACAAATACAGTGAATCAGCAAAGGGTCTTCACGTATAGTGGAATGACAAATCGTCAAGGGAGTTTCATGTATAGTGGAATGTTTTGATGTATGCTTTAATGTCTATAATGTAAATTTAGGCCCCTACACACACCCATGTAAAGTTTTACATTGAGACGTACAAATTTTTATGATAATTACTAATTATTTTTTACACTGTAATTAAGTAGCCTCATCAGATTTATTTTACTCATTGACAACATGAAAAGAAAACGTCATTCTATTGAACAAAAAATAGAAGTTATTCGACAAATTGATGATGGCAAATCAATCTTAGATGTTTCTTTGGATTTTAACTGCTCAAAAAGCCTTGTTTACATTCAAACAAGTATGCTCTTCTCGGTAGTATGAAAACACAAGATTTATGTTTAAGGCGATCTTCGACTAGAAACTGTTACCAAGATATCGAAGAAAAAATTATTCAGATCCTTAATAAAAAGTCCCATCAAATAACCAGACAGATGGTTTTCGAAGTAGCAGAAAAACTCATTTCTGAAGAAGAATCAATGCTTGTTCTTTCAGAAAATTGGTACAGAAGATTCTATTCACGCTACAAATCTGAGATCAATATCAAAAAATCTGCTAGCAACCTTGACTTAAGGAAAATCAAACAGTCTTAGATTTTGCGATCGAGCAAAAGTACGGAGAATCGAGAAAAATCTTGAATTATTCCTCAGTCTATAAGGATTTGGATGTTGCACTGTTTAACCATGTTATTTTTTTGCGTCGCAATAATGGAGTTATAAACAAAAAAATACTCAAGTTGAAAATCCAAGACCTCGCGGTGGAAAAGAATTTCGCTCTACCAAAGAATCTGAATGCATTTTTAAAATATTTTTTCGACCGCCATCGCTCGAATGAGAGGCAAGTAAGATATGCTTTTTTAAAATTAAAATTTAGATAACTGGTTCTCAGATGAAGGTTGCTGATAATGTTATTCGTGAATTTGGTCAAAGGCTCATGAGCATGGGCATTTTTGTGTGGAATTTCAATAGAATATTGAATGCAGATGAAACGTCGGTTCCGTCTGTGTTTCAACCTTCAACAACCGTAGGAGACTCAAGGGGTTATGGCGATAGCAAATCTAGAGTTACAGTTCTTCTCACAATAGACATGTTAGGAGGAAAATACAAGCCCGTGGTTATAGGCCTGTCCAAAAATCCGAGGGCTTTTAAGAACAAAACAGTTCATGTAGACTATATGAGCACCAAGAACGGCTGGACTACTACGGAAAGTTTTGCAGCTTATCTGGAAATTATTAACAAAAATTGTCCAGAGAATTCTGTTTTGTATGTGGACAATTACCCTGCCCATAAATCTGAGAAGAATTTTGAAAATTTCCAGTAAGCCTCAATTTTTAATAATCCAGACTCAAGATGCTTCCTCCCAACTGTACTTCAAGACTTCAGCCATGCGATTCGTATGTAAATGCGCAATTCAAAAGACTTTATGAAGAGGTCCTTCTTAAAAGAGTCTATGATCAAACAAATGGAATTTTGAAGAAAAATCCTGTTGAATTCGATATCCTCGAAGTATGTGAGATGGTAAATGTTGCATGGAGTAGAGTCAGCGAAGAAGTAATTGTTAAGTCTTTTGCTGAAACTTTTATAAAAGCAATTGTAAGCAAGATAAAATATTAACTGTATTCAAAGAAAATTTTAAAAATTTATTCGTCTTAATTACAGTGTAAAAACTAATTAGTAATTATCATAAAAATTTGTACGTCTCAATGTAAAACTTTACATGGGTGTGTGTAGGGGCCTAAATTTACATTATAGACCAAAGCATACATCAAAACATTCCACTATACATGAAACTCCCTTGACGATTTGTCATTCCACTATACGTGAAGACCCTTTGCTGATTCACTGTAGATTGTTTTGATAAATCATAATTTGTATTTTCATATACTGCAAATAAGTTGAATATTTAATGTGAGCTAATTGAAATGAAGTTGGTAATCTATGATTTTTACAGAAATCTCGATATTTTCATCATGAATTCGAATTTTTAAAAGAATTTTTGGAATCCTACTCATGTTGCCCACTTTTAACATTTGAAGAAAAAATTTCTGAAGAAAAATATTTTTATGAAAAATATGGTCATTTTTCGAATTTCGATTTGGCGCTAAAATCCCATTATTCGTACTTTAAACTGAAAATCTGTATTGATTTCAAAGTAAGAGAGCAATCAAATTTTGATTTTCAGTATAACAATAAGACAAGAAAGCATATTCGAATTCATGATGAAAAAATCGGGATTTTCGTAAAAATCATAGATTCCAAACTTCATATCAATTAGTTTTAATAGTGCAGTACCTATACTTAAAAGGTTTATCCACAATTATTCCGTTTTAGGCGCTTAAGTAATTTAATCCCAGATTCGTCTTTTTTGGTAAAGAATTAGTCCAATAATTAGTCGCAGAATGTTACAGCTTACAAATGGATCCAAAGGTGTATGCTTTATTTATTTGTAAGCAGTAACATTCAGCGACATGGGCTAATTCATTATCAAATAAGACGAACTTGGGGATATATTACTCAAGTCTCTAGAACGGAATAGTTGTAGATAAAAGTTGAATATTTATTAATAATAAATTATTATTTTATACACTGTATTTAAAAAAAGATCTTCTCTTTCAGGTGTAGTAGACATTTATCAAAAAAATTCTGAAAATGCTACGTATTGCAATAAAATTGATCCCACAATCGCTAAGAATCTGGAAAAAACTTTAATATTTTGCTTGAATGATGAATCATTGAAGAGTGTTAGCGAGCTCTATTTACGTTGGAGAGATTATGACAAATTCGACATGACAAAACACACCCTTCTCATAACCGGAGGGAATGTTCGATTAACTGACCAACATACATCCCTTCAAAATGATGTGAAAATGGGTATTGAGGATAGCATTCTAACAGTTACATCCAAATCAGTTGAAGAGAATCTACTTTTGAATACGACTGAAGTGGACAATAATTCAGAATATAGCACAACTGAATTGGTCACTTCTACAGAACATACTTCTACAGAGAGTGAGGTTGCTCTTTCATTTGACAAGAAAAAAATATTATTTAGTTATTTAACACTTTCGAGACAGCCGAAAGGATAGAGAACTATTATGAAAAGAAGAAAGATGATGCTTTTCTTATGGGCATACTCATTGAGATACAAATTCTAAAAATTGTTATTGGTTTTTTTATTGAAACCCTTGACATCATCTTCTTATTTTTAATAAGGCTAGTTGATATGAAGATGAGAATTTACTATTTTTACAAAAAACTCATTTTTGGGATCAACATTAGACAAAGAAATCGAATTTGGCCAGAGAGATAGCGAAGATCTAATTCGATCTGTTTTCGAGTAAAAGTTAAACTTCCAGATTCTGAATAATTTGCCTTCGTGATAATCGAAAAATTCAAATGGTTCGATTTCCCACAGTAATGACGAATTTCAGTCAACTTCTGGAGGTGAATTCGATTTCCTTGTCTAATCTTGATCCCAAATATCATCGCTTAACTGTTTCGAATAATCGAAATCGATGAAAATTTTAGGTACAAAAGTTGAAAAAGTGAAAATTTGGTACATTTTTGAAATTTAAGAAAACGGCTTAATTTTGGTCAGATTAAATTTTTTCTGAGTTTTTTCGAATATCCACATCTAATTAGCTCATTACGAATATTTTAGCAGGTAAAAGCCAAGCCACAAAAAGCACTCATAAAGTTATATTATGGACTCCCTAATATGGAGTATTCAACTTTTACAAAATTATACATGCTAGAGAAAAATGTAATACATTCATACTCATAAATCAACTAGTTATATTAAGGAACTCATTAATTTTCAAAAGATATTTTTTGATCCTCAGATATTCTGCATTTAGAATCAGATTGAAAAATGAAAATGGGAAACATTGAAAACTATAAACCAGATCATACTTAGTTTGAACTCTTCTAGTTTCTACTTTTGGCAATATTTATGCCTTAAACCTTGGCAAGTGAAACAACTTTTATTTTCATAGACCTAGAAAGAAAAATTATTTTTTTCGCTTATTCAAGGAGTTAGATCATAGATAAAAGAGTTAGACGCAAGAACATCCTGGTATTAGCCAAAAGGCAAATTTTATTATTTTATTGTAAAATTCACGCCTTATTCACGCCGAATACGAATCTACAGTTGTTTTAATGCAATAATTTTTGGTTCAGAAGTCATCGATCAAAAATTGGTTCGGTTTTTGATCTAAAAACAGGCTAAAACCCCATAACCATAATAACAATTAACTATCTAAAATACGTAAACAAAAAAATGCATAAGCTAAGACCATAAAATATTATAATTTAAAATCATTAAGCAAAACAAAATTGAACTTAAAACAGACTTTTAATGCTAAGCTTCGGACTGAATCATGTAGATCTTAAGGATCATCTCAAAATTTTGAAAAATTTAATTGTAAAAATTAAATTATTTTTTAAGGACAAAAAGAACTACTATCAACCACCCGGGAATCAATCAGTACTACTCAATCTGTTGAAATATTTGAAAAGTTTAGTCAAACCAAAGATCCAATAGATGAAATTATTGAGGAGGGCTTCTTCAATACAAAACGGAATGTCGACAAGGCGACCACGCTATGGTTAATTGTTGGTATTGTTGCTGCTACATTTATTTCTATCATCCTATTTATTGTAGTAATTGCTTATAAATGTTCGAAAAAGCCTTCTTATGATTTTAGTATCAAGTAACTAAATTTTGCAAAAAGTAACCTTAAATTTCTTCAAAATAATATTATTATGAACATCCCTATTTGTAAATAAAAGAAATTTTAAAAATAAATATTAACAATAAGACAAAATTAACTTTCTCTTATTTTTAAATCAAGTTGAAATAAACGTCCTTTGATCCTCTATTGGCTCCGTATATTTTTGCACGTTGACTTGTATATCAAAAAAATTGATGCTGGCACAATTCGTGTCAAGATCCCTATCAAAGTTATTCAATTGCAGGGTTCGTGTCTATGAATAAATATCCAGATTGAGAAAACATCTCTTCAAAAATTTTTTTACTATTTACACTAAACATCCTAGAATTTTATGTAAGTTAAGGCAAAAAGGTCTATCCCTCCTAATAACTAGAAATTGTTCACTGACACATCTAAATTTAATATTAGAATTGATTGTTTGTAATGATAAAGGTTCAAAATATAATTCAAAAAATCATAAAATCCAAAAGCAAGACGAGACAATCTGGGTTTCTGTAATCGGCACATCCGCTAAGGTCCTTCGGCAGAATTAGTCTATAACACACACTGAGTAGAGATTTATTCCAAACTCTGCAACGACAACAAACCAAGTGCTAAATCAATTCAAAAATATATCTAATATTCAGAGGCTTAACTATATTTAATGTAAAAGGTCTCGAAAAGGGGACTTATTCAGTCAAATTTAAATTAGAGTAAAGAAGATGTAAAGAGTAATCCAGTTCAGTTCTTAAATATGAGATTATTGGCTTTAGATCAAAGAGGTTATCATGATCTAAGAGAGCAAATTTAGAGACTAAAAACATAAACTGATTATGGAGAAAGTGAAATGAGTAAGCTGGAAAACGAAGAAAATAATTTTTAAGAACTGATTCGGAGAGAGATAGGCTGGGAAAATAAAAAAAATGCCCCAGGAATAGGAGCAAATGGTGGGATTGTCTCTGATTGAAAATTGAGGACCCCGTTCAAAATGATTCCTATCTCTCAAGAAAGGAACGATGGTACACTAACATGAATGAGAAAATGAAAGGGGGAGAGTAAGTAATCATGAGGTGTGATTTCCGAAAAAGGGGGTCACTAGTTTTTTTTTTCAATCTAAAACTTTTTACAAAGACAGTCTCGTCTTGGAACCTTCATTCATCTCAGATGAAATAATATTTTAGCTCGGAAATAGCTAGGAAACCAGATAACTTTTTATTCTGTATCGAATGATGCTAATTTCATGATGATTAAACAAAAATAAATTGACTTTGTTTGGCTGAAGCATATTGAATAAAAATTGGCTAGACAATAGAGGATAAAAATAATAAGCCAATGCTGAAATCCTTTCATGCGTTTTTCAGCCTCTTTTCCATCAATTATACGAAACCTTTTCCTGTCAGATAAAAGCTCTTTGCCTTTCTCAATATAATCTGTTCCGCGAACCAAACTGATGCCTGTTCCTTTGTCAAGGTGACATAACATCACTTCGCGATTCTTAGCTTAGTTAGGGCTTCATAGTGACACTTTTGTAGTTTTGGAGCATCTGGATTTCTTTGTTTGTATTGAACCCATGTGTCTTTGACCACTGCGTTGAACCTTTCTCTGCCTTCTCTTGTGGATGCCGTTATTTTCTCAGTGCAAGTGATGACGTTTTGAAATCCAATATCCGTCTCCACTTCTATTTTCGTCATATTGGGCATACAAAACTTTGGACCAAGGCTAAGAATTTGTCTGGTTGGTTTATCTAAAACTAAATCTGTAAAATTGAATCTATTGGCATCTAGATCATCCGGGAATAGGGAGTCAATTGGCGAATCCACAATTGATTTTTCCATCGTTGCTAGATTACGTGAAGCCTCTTGATTTGCTATCTGGTTGAGTTTTGCAAGGAGCCTTTCCATCATTTCTGTGGGTAACGAGCTAACTTCTATTAACGATGCGATTTTATGCTTCTCATCGATTTCAATTTCCTTTCAATTGAATTCCCAAGAGACTTTGCAATTGAGTTTTATTCTGCCTAAATTTTTGATCTTCATGACTTTGCTAGGGTCAGAGGATACTTCGCCATTCGCAATGATATAGCCCATGAATTGAATCTTTTGAGAACACTTTTGCAACTTCTGGGGGTTAATTCTGAAATCATACTTCTTTAACCTTTCACAAACCATACCGTATACCTCATCATGCTCAGCTATCGATCTTCCACCAATTATGATATCGTCCTGAAATACCGCCATGTATGGGATCCCAGCCAGTGCTCTATTCATAGCCTCTTGAAAAATTCTTGGGGCAGATGACAACCCAAACTGCAATTTGGTAAATTAAAAGTATCCCAGATGTGTGGATATACAGGTCAGATATTGAGATTCGTCTAAGTTGATTTGATGATAGGCGTCCGAAAGATCCAACACTGAGTAGTACTTACAACCAGCAACTTTGGACAACAAATCCTCCATTCTGGGGGTAGGGTAGGTTCCCGGATCAATAAATAGATTAGCTGTCTTATGATATCCACTCGTTAATCTGATCTCCCCATTCTTTTTGTGCGCAATGGACAAAGGCGCAGCCATGACCGGGTTCTCTACGGGTACAATGATTCCTTTCGAAAGCCACTCCTTTAAAATGAGTTCAACCTTAGGCATGAGTGATACCGGTACATTCTTGTGGTGAAAAATTAGCTTTCTTTTGTCGATTGGATGGGCTAGCGGTAGGCTGGCAACAAAGATGTCGTCCATTATTCTCACATGATTGACGTCTACAATTGAAAGTGATATAACCAGGGCTTCACACGTTTCCCGGTTGAGTATGAACTTATTCAAATCCGAGACCAAAAAGGAGCGGGTGCACACTAAATCTTTGTGCTTTATCTTCACATCTCTGACAATGGTGTCAACAGTGATCATTGCCCCATTCACCGCACCGACTTGAATCGCTGGCTTTATAACCTCCACACTCAATTTGTTCATTTGAGCAAACCATCTAGGGAAAAGATTGACTGCACTACCACTGTCCACAAGAAAGTTAGTGGTCACCTTGTGACTGATAAATTAAATCTCAACATATTTCAATGAACAGACAAAAGAGTACAAAGCATTGTGTTTTATTGATAATTCCGCCATATTACTTTCCACCATTACACCATCAAACTCATTCACCTGGACCTTAGGGCATTGACTGGCATAGTGACTCCTCTTTTTGCATTGGTGACAGGTGATGTACTTCTTGATGCGTTCGGGATGATATTCCTTTTTCTTGCATGTGAGACAAAAGGGGTTTTTACGCGAGTACCTAGTTTTAGACGGCATATCATTGACCTGCGGATGGTCCTCAGGTTTGTGTCTGAGAGCCTGAGACACCTCATTGTCTATCTTTTTCTCTAGTGCTTCGACCTTCTTAATAACCACCAAGAGAGATGCTTCTTCATCCATTTTCGTGATTCTCGAAATGATTTTATGGTTGTCAAGGCCTCTCATGATCTGCACCGCAACCATTTCATCATCCAATTTCGCAATTAGTGCCGCTTCTTTTAGTTTATTCACAAATTGCCCATTCTGCTTTATATCAAAGAAGGAAGATTTCGCAGCCCAGATGAACGGAGTGGGCCAGATATAACCTTTGCTTCCACAAAGTCATTCCACTTAACATCCAGAAAGTCCTAATCCGTAGGGTATACCGCCCTTACTTTACATGCAGAGGATGAATCTAACATGGAGCAAAACTTATTGATTTTTGATTCATCCTTGATGACCTTCGCATCTCTAAACATACAGCTAACCGTCCAGATGAAGTGGTCAAATTCCATGATAGATTCAGGTATGATCAAGGTTCTATTTAAGTTCCATGTCGCCATGTTAAAGTGGAACACAACAAGGGACAAACAATGTGGGATGGTTACATACAAGTTATATTTCAAAAAGAGTGTATACTATTAATCTTATATAAACCAATATACATATTTCTTAACTATCATTTGTTTTAATCATCTTGCCCACTAAATCAGCTTCAGTAATTCCTTATGAATCAATCTAAAAATTCTCTGAGTTTTAAATACAATTTTCAATTGTATGTTATTATAATGTTGATTGATGAGATCATTAAACCTTCTTCTAATGTCATTACTGAACCCATCACCTTTGAAGTTGAGCTTCATAAAAATAGTTTGTTTTTCCAATTCATCTGTTTCGACAACCTCATTTCTATCCATAGATACATTCATGAATTTGTCAACAAATTTACCGAGATAACCATTTTCCTTCAGACTTAACTTTACGTTCTCTATTTCGTTAGACCATTCCTCAGAGCTTGCTATCTTTCTTATCCTCTTACTTAGAGCAATTACTAAGCCAACTTTATGAGAGATAGGACTGAAACTGGCATAATGTAGATACTTCCCGGTGTCAGTCTTCTTCTTATAAATATTTCTCAGAATTGATCCATCTTCTCTTCTAGTCAATTTGACATCTAAGAAACTCAAGATACCATCAAATTCTCTTTCCATAGTAAAAACTATATTCGGATGAAAGAAATTCATCTTGGAGAAAAAATCATCTACTGATACGTTAGGTTTCATTAAAATAAAAGTGTCATCAACATATCGATGATTAAAGTTATCACCATATGCAATCATTGTTTTTTGAATGTAAAAGGGGTCTATAGTTTATCACACATTAATGCATTGGGAGTCATAGCCATGAAGTAATATGTATTCAAGGATAGATTTATTCGTAATTAGGATGGGCAGGGGAATCAGAATTCTGAATTTCGATTGAAATGATTTTTAACCTTCGTTTTATCTATCAAAACTAGGTGACATTTTGTTTGGCCATAAATAAGTTATTTTTCATTATTTCGAGCCAAAATTTCAGCATTGGCTTATTATTTTTATCCTCTATTGTCTAGCCAATTTTTATTCAATATGCTTCAGCCAAACAAAGTCAATTTATTTTTGTTTAATCATCATGAAATTAGCATCATTCGATACAGAATAAAAAGTTATTTAGTGAAGTGGTTAAGCAACAAGTTGATGCCGTTAAGAAATCAGTTATGCTCATATTCCGTTCCCAATGCAATGAAAGCCGTCGAGAAAATTAGACAAGTCAATTTCCAAGAATGCAATATGGTCTCCTTTGATGTGTCTTCCCTATTCACCAATGTTCCTCTAAGAGAAAAGGTAGAGTTTATTAAGAACCAAATGTCTAATTTTCCATCTCTTTGCAGAATCCCATCTGATATTATATGCGACTTAATATTTATGAAGGTGAAAAATATTGACTTCAAGTTCGGAGGTATGTACTACAAGCAGATAGATGGCATGGCGATGGAAAGTCCAATTGGTCCTCTGATAGCTGACATTTTTCTAGCTTCTCTTGAACACAATTCAATGAAACCCATAATCGACAATGCCCGCCTTTACATCAGGTACCTAGATGATACGTTTATTGTGGTCAACGATGAATGCGACATAGAAAATTTTTCCAAAGATCTAAATAGCATTCACGAGGATATGAAGTTCACTCATGAGTGTGAGAACAATGAAACTCTAAGTTTTCTACAACTAGAAGTCATTCGGGAAGGATCAGTTGCCAAAACTAAAATATATCGGAAGAAGAATGCTCCCTCACAGTTCCTTCCTTTTTATAGTTTTTCCCCTAAAGAGCACAAGAAAGGTGTTGTAAGAAATGAATACCTGAATATTGAGAAGTTGGCTGTAGCCAATAATCACCATACACAAGTGCAGAGTTCAGTCACAGCAACTAGCATAGAGTTGGCAAAATGTGAAAAACCTGAGAAGTCAACAGTAATTGATAATCAAATTATGAGCCAACCCGCTATTAGCACAAGAGTAGACAACCCGTCAATTAAGCGGAAACGTAAGAGAAATAGTGGTCAGTTGCTAATCGATGGATTCTTGAAAGGCCCTAATCTAATGAAGAGACAAAAGTAATGAGTCCATGGATACAGGAAGAGCTGTGCTCCCGTCCACCCCTAAGGGATTTCTCTTGTGAATGTTACAGTACTATGGAATGTTGTGTGGTGGATATTCTCAAACTTTTAGCAAGATTTTTAGTCTGTTACAGAAGGATGTGGAATGGCGTTGGTCGGATGAATATACAAAGGCTCTGGAGACGGTATTAACCAAAATTGCTGAAGATAGTGTTATGATTTATGACCCCAGCCGGACACTTTATTTAAGCACAGATGCATCGGCCGAGGGCTTGGGAGCAGTTATTTCGTATGATGCGAAGATGAAGCAGGTGGTACACTATGCGAGCAGACTGCTCAAACCAGCAAAAAAGAAATATTCGAATTTAGAGCATGAAGCCTTAGCAATTGTGTATGGGGTGAGGAAGTTTTACAGATATCTGATTGGTAACAAGTTTATAATACAAACAGACCCCTCCCCACTTCAGTATATATTTATGGATCATACGGAGAACAGAAGAGTATCCTCCAGAGTTGATGGTTGGAGACAATGGCTCTCCCTTTTTAATTATGAAATCAGATATAGAGAAGGTGAACGTATGTCACTTCCTGATGCTTTATCCAGAGTGGGAGTAAAAGATGAAGTTTATGAGACCAATGATGATTATTTTGTAGTTCCACAGGTCAATGTTGTGTATCCTGATACTTCTCACGAAATGATGTTATGTACAATCCGGGAAGCTGATGACCCTACGTATCAACTACTGGTTAAGAAAATTGGTCTAAAGTGGAAAGGTAATATTAAGATGCTGGCTGAACATACTCAATTGAAAGAGGATCTGTATGTTGATGATGGAGTTGTCTACCTTGGAGACAGAGTGGTGATCCCGAAGCCGGTTAGAATGCAAGTGCTGGACGCCCTACACAATAATCATCCGGGACGGGATGCGATGTACGGTTTGGCAAAGAAGTACTGCTGGTTACCCGGTATGTACAATGATGTGAACAAGTGGGTGAACAGCTGTTTAACGTGTCAAAGGAATCGCAGACGTCACCTAAACACGAACTTGGGAACTTGGGTGGAAGTTGATGTGTGTATGGAGCGAGTGCATGTAGATGTTGCTCATGTGGCAGATCGGTACTAGTTTTTATTGATGCATTCTCCAAATGGGTACAGATGAAGACCTTATCGTCACTGTCAGCAGCTCATTCGATGGAAGCACTGCATGAAATCTTCCAGCTGGTAGGATATCCCAAAGTACTAGTTTCGGATAATGGCACGAACTTTGTGGCCGCTCAAATGCTGAGGCCAAAAACATTCAGCTGTTTCAAACCCCACCAGGTCATCACCAGTCCAATGGCATAGTGGAGTCGCTCATCCGAGATCTTCGAATGTTCCTTGCGAAGACAACTATAGCAGATGTGAGAAAGGTAATCAATGAATTCGTTGCCCATCGAAACTCGCCTAACTCAAAAGGAGTTGTAATTAATGAAGTTCTCTTTGCCTTCAGACCCAAAACTGAAATGAAGCTCTTATTGACGGATCGTAGAGATGTAGTGAACCAGAAGTCAGCTCTGATTTTTGTGGAAGGGAAAGGATGGACAGGTCCCACTATGGTCACTAAAAATTCGCAGCATACCTGGCGTGACGAGACCGGAAGAATGGTTCATGACGCTAATGTGATACCCGCTCAACAAGGCACTACTATACCCTCCCCTACTCTCGTAATGATCACCGGGACTCAGGTGAAGAGAATGGCAAGTCCACCAAACCAGCAAGAGTCAGGAAACCAATTAACCGCCTTATTGAGACCTGCTCGACAACTTTCGGAGGGGATGATTTAGTTGGCAAGATGATTAAAACAAATGATAGTTAAGAAATATGTATATTAGTTTATATAAGATTAATAGTATACACTCTTTTTGAAATATAACTTGTATGTAACCATCCCACATTGTTTGTCACTTGTTGTGTTCCACTTTAACAGAAGCCAGAGGAGAAAACTATTAGTTTACAAATTCCAATGTGATTGTGGAACCTCATATATAGGTAGAACGATTAGAAAATTATCTACACGAGTGGAGGATCATCGGAAGAAGGATACTGCGGTTACAAGGCATCTTAGACTAGAAGATCATACAGCTTCAATTTCTAATTTTTCCGTTTTATACAATAACCCTAATGACGACAGCATAGATGCATGGGTGAAAGAAAAATTTCTTATTAACCTATATAAACCTAATCTATGTGTTCAAAAGAATTATTCCTATAATCTTCAATTACCTTGGCCAATGTGAGCTTTTTCACTTTTCTCTCCACTGTTAGTATTTATTGGATGTTTTTTCAGCTTGAATTTTATTCTTATTTTCTTTGACTTTACTATTTCTTTCATGAGTTGTGAAATATTATCTTGAATGAACTTTTAACTAATATCATTTTTGAAGAATTACCACTGATGATGCTTCAAGAAATGTACATTTGGTTTTAATATATCTTCTTTTAATTTTCTAAACAAAGATTAAAAAGAAGTGGGCCTATAGTAGAACCCTGGGGGACACCAGAGTTTATTTTTATTAAATTACTTGTGGCGGAGTTTAAGGCAACATATTGGATTCTTTTGGAGAAAAAATACATGGTTAAGTTTATGATATAAGGGTTGATATTTAATAACATAAGTTTATTTTTAATATATGAGAATTTGAGTTTGTCAAACGCTTTCGAAATATCCAGGTAATGAATAATTAGATAAGATTTGGCTTTTAAGAGTGTGAGAGTTAAGACAGTCAAGCATGTTACTTGAGGTATTTTTACCTGGAAAGAAACCATGTTGGGATTTATCTGGAAAGTCTAAAGGTAGAGATCTTTTGATTTCTGAAGCTAAAAATCGATCTATAATGGCAAGAAAGACATTCAGACATGATATGGGCCTTAAATGGGAGAAATCAGCATAATTTTTTAGTTTGGGAATAGGGGTTATTTTAATAATGAGCCTATCTTCGGGAAGAAAGCATTTGGATATGCAACGGTTGAGATAATAGCATATATGAACTTTAAATGACTGAGAGAGGGAGTATAACAAATTAAATGAATTTTAACGAGTGTCGATTCTTTTGGGATTCTCGCAGTTTTCAATAAGTAAGTTTAGATCCGATACCGAGATGAAAGGGGAGAATGTTGAAATAAAATTTGTAGATTCAAATTCACTAAACGAGTGTTCAAAATAACGATTGATTTCACTACAAAAGTCAAGGTCAGTCAAATTAGTGAAGTTTTTTGTGGACGATTTTTTATTAATGTTCAATAATTTTCGAAATTTCGACCAACCTCTTTGTGGGTTGGAATGAAGATCCGAGGCAACACTGACTTCAAACGCCTGTGAAGCAATAAATTCGAAATTCGTTGAATTCTTGAAGAATTTTTGAGAGTTAAGAGTTAATCGTGTAGATTCATTGATAATAGAGTAAAACAAATCAAGGTTGAATGAGTTATTTTTAAACATGATAGATTCGAAGGATTGAACAAGATCGTAACATTTTTTTAAATCAACAGTTTTTGTTTCTTTTAAATAAAATAGAGATTGATTAGACATAGAAAAATTAAAAAAAACAATGTTATGATCAGTAAAAGGAACTCATCGGGAATTAGCTTTATAAAATACATTAGAGAAAACGAGATCAAGAATGTTATTTTTCCTTGTGGGCTTGGAAACAATTTGATCCATATTGGTTTTGAGCAAAATATCATCGTAAGACGGAGGAATTAAAGGGCGGCTGTTATTACAGGGAAAATTAAAATCACCCAAAATGGTTAATTTTTTATCTTGGGAGTCTACTTCAGTCTATGTTTTAGTACTAAATCATCAGGTACATAATATTTACTTGAAATAGGGGGTCTGTACAACAGTATGAGTTTTTGGTGAGCTTCATCTAAAATTACAGATATAGTAATATATTGAAAGGGTAAACAAACAGAGTTACCAGAGATAATTTTTATTGAAGAATGAATAAAGATACCAACACCACCACCAAAAGAATTCAATCTATCAGCCCTGAGGAAAGAATAACCAGAAATATTGAGAATAGAATTGGAAATATCAGGTTTCAGCCAGGTTTCAGTGATAAAGAATATTGATGGTCTATAATTTAGTATAATATTTTTAATATTAATTAGTGTATTTTTGGATAGTAAAGATCTAGTATTAAGGAAGAAGAGACCAGAGTGACTAATGCAAAAACTTAGCAGACTCACAGATTTGAGGGTCGTATTTAGTTGAATCATCAAAATCAACATTCGAATCATCGTGTCCAGATCCATGTTTTGCCCGTTCATTTGGAGGAGGTAGATTTTAAGGTATTGTGGATACGTTTTCTTTGTCATCAGATGGAGATTGACAAGGGTTAATTGGTCTCGAGTTGAAAAAATTCAAAATGGATGACTGAGATAGGCAGTAAAGACTAGATTTTGTGTTGAGTTTCTTATTGACTAGTTGCGGAGAGCCAGGTGATACAGAAGAGAATACTGGTCTTTTTTAGAAGATATTTCAATAATATTTCCGGACGTTGTATTGTGAACAGTCGGTAATTTAACTACAATAGATTGGGATTCAGAAAATGATATATTTGATGGATTAGTATTATTGATTACTAGAGTTGAGTGTGATGATCCTTAGTTGAAGCTCGAGTTTTTCTAAGCGTTTTCTTTTTAAGTTTTAGTTCACGACAGGAAAATAAGCGTTTAGATTTACAAATAGAAATTAACTGCTGATAATTGAATTTGATGGATTCCTTTTGAATACAACTCGAACGAATATAGATCCAAATTCATCTTTGTTTTTAAAACATTTGTATGTAAAAGATCCGATTGAATAAATCATGGATTTAACGATTGTGACCTCTGACAACCAAACTTTTTGAATGAGCTTTGTTCGTTGGTTTGAAATGAGAAGATGAATCATTGTGAAATTTGATTGGAGGAGCAAGAGAAATAAGAGTAGGTGGAGGACTAACATTATTTAGTGGAGCTGAGAGAGTGACAGAATTAATTACATGTTGTAAACTGTGGGGAATAACACAAGGAGGTAGAACAGATGTATTATAATAGTTATTCATCGAGCTTTTGGTGTATGCAAGTTCACGTTTAAGCATAATAATTTCATTTATGAAGAATTTCATTTGTACATCTTTTTCATGCAGGATATTAGTGATTACATTGAGTTTTTGATTAAAAAAATTATATAATTTTCCGAATTCACGAGAGAGTTCAAATTTCGCGGGTGAGTCCATGGATTCAAATAAAACGAGTGCATAATTTGAATAATAAAGTTTCCTGGGTTATAAACTGGAGCTCAATTGGATATAATTTTTTGTATTTTAAAGCTTTTTTCGATAGTAGAACTCTCTGCTTAAGCATGCTAAGGATTAACAGCATTCAACCAAATTAATCATAGAAAATTAAAATTACGTGAACGAATCTGATTGGTCAATGCCTCATACTATATGTTTGACTTAGACGAAATTTTCCAAAATCGTCCATCGATATGATATATTTAATCTTCAAGTATTTTAATATTATCCCATCAAAATAATTTAATTGATTTTGAGCCAGAAAATTCAAGACTTTTTATTGATCCTTCTAATAGAAATTTCAAGGTTGTTTTATTGGATAATATGAATATTCTTCCAGGTATTCCTATCGCTTACTTGAGAGACTTGAAAGAATCTCGAGGGACAATAGAAATTATATTGGATAGAATAGACTATTACCAATATAATTTCTTAATAGTCGTAGATTTTCTTATGACTGGAATTCAAAGAAATACTTTACACCCCTGTTTCTTGTGTTTGTAAAACTCAAGGGATAGGGGTAGGCATTATGATCCTCATTAAGTTCCTCAGTTAAGACAACCTGTTATAAGGAATGGCAGAACTGCAGAGCCACTGGTAGAAGAGAATAAAATTATACTACACTAAACTCTCTAAAAAATGTATGACTGGAAAACCCAACACACAAAATAAAATCGATGGTTTACTCATGAGTATTATAATGAAAGTATAATAAATTTATTTGAGATTTGAGAGATTTTAGGGCCGAAGATGGATTAATTTCTGGTTAAATTTGATGAAATTTTGAATTTGCACTAAACCTTTATAGCACTTTCTTCTCAACTTTTTTCCAGAACCTTAGCTCAAGTAATAATAAGAATAATTTTTTCTTCTCATAGAAGCATAAACGATGACGTAATGCAAACAGATCTTGTAGGGAGACCCCCTTTTGTCATATTTGTCACTCACAAAATATGTTTGCATTGTAAGAAATGAACGGAGTGTTTAGTGTATTACCTTTGCATATTAAACTAGATGTTTTTGAACAATTCATTTAAGTCCTAGTTAGGATAAATTCAGAAAACTTGATTTTTCTGCATGAAAGATTCAGCTATTTAAGTGTGGCTAAAATTAATGGTTCACAGGCCTAGAACTCAAGTTGATAGAGGAAAATATTTTCCAACTATATCTGTAAGAAAATGAATTGAGAGCCTTCAATGCTTTTGTTGATTCGTTCCATAACTTTTTCGGTAACAACAGACATCCTTACGCAGAGTATATGGTAGAAGAACTTTTACTATCTTTTTCTGATTTAGGGTGTTTGATGAATTGAAAATTACATTTTCATGATACACAAGGGGAAAAATGCATCAAATAATGAAATTTATCGAAAAGAGGAATTCTAGGAAGTCTTTGCCTTATATTCTACTGTAAAAAAACATGCTACATGAAATTTTACCACATAATATACAATTTAAATTCATTCATAAAAATATCAAATTTATCATGATCTACTGTATTTGTAAAGAAAACTTGAATAAACTTTTATATTCTATATGAACCCATCAGAATAAAGCAAGAATTAAATATAACTAAAATTTAAAATTTAGCTAATGAAAGTTCTCAGTTTTTGAGTAAATCAGATTCATTTGTTAAATCAACATATATATTGAAAATAAAAATTTTACTTCCGCGCTTTCTTATGGCCGCAGTTAAATGGATGAAAATTAAATGGTTACCATTACCATTCGATTCCTTATTTAATCTTCTTTTTAGAAAAATTAATTTTTTTCACTTCCACTAGTGATTTCTGTCCACTTACTGCTTTCTATTTTCTCTGTAACATATATATTTTTTAAATTTTATACAAAAACCTGAGTGATGACAGTACAGATGTTTGGGCGAAGGAGAAATTCTTCATAAATTTAAACCAAACTTATTTATTCAGAATTTATTCCTATGACCTTTTAGCTTTTGCCCTTTTCTCTCCACTGTTGCTATTTATTGTATAGTTTTTTTCAGCTTACATTTATTCTAATTTCTTTTACCTTTTCTATTCCTTTCAAAATCTGTAGATTATTATTTTATTAATCTTTTAACTTTTATCATTTTCAAAGAAACACTATTGAGAACCTTTGAGAAATGTACATTTGGTGCTAATTTTTTTCCTACTTTTCAAAATATATATATACGCAAAAAATGATGATTTTCTGATCAATAATTTATTTTTGGTGAAGATATATTAGAAGCAAATCGTCGCAACAAATTAAAATAAGATGTGAGTTACTTCATCAATTAGCTCTAAAAGTATTTCTCACTAGATCTAAAAGAAGATGTTAAGATACTTATCTTTAATTTCTTGAATTACATCATTATGATTTTCTTCTTGGACCTGTTTCTATTTCCTGATATTTTTTAAATTTGAAGAAACTACATATTTTAACCCATCAGTTAAAATTTTTCAAAAATCAATATAGGCGTTCTCATCCATTTGAGTCCGTTGCAACAGCGATGGGCTCAACACATCTTCTTCCTCAATCAGTTTCCATTTCTAGGTTCAACTTTCCAGTGAATGAAGGAGGCCAAATTAAGTTGTGTGAAAAATCTTTACTCGTTTCTCAACTTGATTCTCTTTTCATTTTCATTATCGGTAAAAACTATTTTATTAATCTTTCCTTCAGTTGGACGATTTTTAGATTTTTTTCACTGATTTTTAATCAAAATTATAATAAATATTCTAAAATAGCGTTTTGAAATTGAATAAAATTGTTCTGACTTGGTGAATAGATATGTTTTGGTCATTGATATTATGCTCACTTTATATATCTTTCTACAAGACTATCAGGTAAAGGATTTTAACTACAAGATGCTCTGCTATGAAAGTGCAAAATACTTCGCATTGTGATAATATTCATAAGTTAACCGGCAAAATATAACGCTCATCACTATAATATTCTTTCTTTTTTTCTTAGCTTCCTTGTGAATTCAAAACCAATTGTGATGTAGTTCAAAAATGTTGAAATCTTTTGATTCTGTCTTCTACTGATCCGGGAAACATTATAAAATTATCTTTACGTACAGGAAAATTTTGGGTCACTATATCTACGATGACTCGAATATGCCTTGTCGTCCTTATTGATCTTGATCCCATACTTGTTCACCCATACGAGCTTCAATGCGTAGGAATTTATCATCCTCAGGAAAATCTTCATATGATATCAAGATAGATAAAACCGCAAATTAATTTGAAATTAAAGTTGAGGTTATCTATGCAATTTCAGAAGTGTAGATTCACAGGATTTACAGGATTCACCCGGAACTACTTGGTAGAGGTTCTTGAAGTTAGAAGCATTTACGCTGTGTCCTAATTCCTGGATGTGATGCTTCAGGTGTTCTATTAGTCTTTACCCAAGTTTTCGTGTTGTCTGGCCAACATCTTCAGCTTAGACATGTTTGTTTCGACCATTGATAAGTTTGAATGTCCTCGAGATAAGTTTGAGCTTCCTTCCTAGAAAATATTGGTTTATTGTCATCCTCTTCCTCTTTATCCTTACGGTGAGAATGCATGTGAGTAGCATTCCGGATAACCATTTTGTTTAAGAAGGTTTTTCAATTGCGCTCTCTTGCTTTACATATAAAAATTTTAATATATTGAAATCAAATGCCCCTCTCTTTTAACTACCTGTGGAGTTTCTAAAGAGAGCCTCCTAAAAAAAGAATATATAGTGAAAAGCAACCAATCGGAGAATGAGTCATGGAACATTTTGTGCTAATTTAAAATACCACAGTGAGGTACAGAATCATCTGAAGTAAACGGGGCATGACGCAAATGAGTCAAACCGAGTCAATCTAGGTGCCTCCTTACGCTTGAATGAAACTATACAAGGCCGAAAGTCACTAAATACCTGAATGACTCATCGAGATAGTAATTTAGTAATGCTGAAGTTTGAGGATTTCTTGAAAATTTCGTCAAATATTTTGAAAACAAATTTGTAGAACAAATGAAAAAATTTTTTATCGTTAAATCATAGCTATAGATTTCCTCGTATTGGAAACATAGGCTATTTTAGTTTTGATTATCTGCTGAATAATAAGCCTAATTCAGATTCGGAATCTGCTGCAATATTTTGGTTAAGATACAAACTATCTAATTTGAAAAATAATTGAATTAATTAATTGTAGATTCATCAATTAATCAGTATCATTTTAGACTTGAAAATCCTCTTATACTATTTTTTCATTATTGTATGTATAAATATCAAGCCGGTGTAAGAGTCTGATGAGAACCGGTGAAATAAAAGCTCTATTACTCATTATTCACTCGTCTTCAAAATCCTCTAAGAAATGAATATTTCTACTAATTCAAATTAATTAATTGTAGATTCATCATTAAATCAGTATCATTTTAGACTTGAAAATCCTCTTATCCGATTTTTTATTTGGTAATATAAATACAGAAAAATGTTCGAGTGAGTTAATTTTGAAACTCATAATGCGTATATAAACTCATAGTATCATTATGGAAGAAAATTTATGCTAATATTTTATTCCAAATAAACTCTTTAAATATAAAATCATAGAGCTAAAAATAATTTAATTAAAAAGTTGAATCTAGTTTTGTGCCAGCAGAAGATACTAACCACCAAGTTGCTTGTCAGAGTGATATTCGAAGAACAAGGGCAATTAGTTGAAAATTCACCTCCCTTAAATCATCTGAAATATTATTGAAACTTCCCTGTACTCTCTAAAGCTAGAAAAAATAATATAACGAAAATGGTGCAAACTTTTATTTGTAAAATATAACCAATTAGATTGCTGAGATTTTAGATATTTATTTCATTGGTTAATCATCAATCCTCAATCAATGATAATAGAACATATTTATGATTTGTAAAGAGTTCTTGATTGTTTGAAAATGATTTTGAAAAATTAAATAGGTACGTATCAAAATGCAATAATATAGACTATTTAATTCAAGCGAAATTTTTATTTTCCTTTTTACCATAAATTTTGCCTGAAAAATGTGTTTTTCTTTCAAAAATTGTCTATTCTAGTTGCCCTAATAATCCCCAATATCTAGAACGCTAAGAATATTTTACCTGCCAGCTATTTAAAATTAAAGTCTGAGGAGGCAATCAACTATGGATAGATACGTGAGAAGTAAACAAAGATCTTGGAGAGCAGCCAACCTCAGTTGATTTAATTCTCGAACCAATCAGAGTATATATTATTTTAACATAAAATGTATTATATATGTTAGAATGAATATGGTGAATCAGTGAATTGAAAGAAATTCTTAATGTAAGTGGTAAACCAGGGTAAAACGAGTAAAATAATATATCAAGTGTACTATCTATTCCAGATATATGCGTGGATCGGGTAAACTATTATTCTAGTTAAACAGAACGAAACAAACATGTCTAAGCTGAAGATGTTGGCCAGACAACACGAAAACTTGGGTAAAGACTAATAGAACACCTGAAGCATCACATCCAGGAATTAGGACACAGCGTAAATGCTTCTAACTTCAAGACCCTCTACCAAGTAGTTCCGGGTGAATCCTGTAAAGTGAGGCAAATTGATCTTGGGTGCGCGGAAGGTCATTTCATTACAATATTGAAACCAGATTTGTGAATCAAAAAGGAATTGGCGAGAAAATTGAAGTTCAGGGGTCGAGATATAAAGAGCAAGCAAATTGCGAAAATGAGTAGAATTCCTGAACCTACGATCCGATCTCCCATCCAATCCTCAACGCAATGAAAATAACGAGAAGTTGACTTAAGTCGATAATCAATAAATTTTAGTTCCTAGTACTACTAGTCACAGAGTTGGATATATGTGAAATTAACAAGAAGTCAACGATAGTTGATAGCTTAATCATGATCTAACCAGTAATTATCAAGAAGAAAAATTGTGATTAAGAAAAAAAATATATCAGTTTAAGTGAAGACAGAAATAGTTAATTATGAGCAATGTTCCTGCTGAAAACTCCTCCCCTCCACCACAATTCAGAGATGAAACACAATTATCAAATGGACTAATGGAAGGCCTCAAAAAAGTTGCATTTTACTATAGTTGTACCTCCGTAATAACTGTGTAAAAGTGTTCCCTACCTCTCTGCCCCCTGAAGAATAATAATATTTATTATAATTCTATACTAATGAGTAGGTATATGTATTGAATATTTTAATTTTTTCCAAACTAATTCAATTTCAGCAATATATCATTACCCTATGAATATTTTTCATTGATATTTTAAGGTTATACTCATGAAATGTAGCTACCTCTTTGTACCGAATTTCAAGAGAATATCGCAAAAATAAAATTTAATATTTTTTTCATCATATAAAGCAGATTTTTATCCCTACTTGAAGGGAATTTTAAAACTAATCTTTTCACAAAATTCCAGGTGGATACCATGCTTTTCAAGACCATGAAGCGAATTTAAACTTTGGACTGGCAAAAATAGATATTAAGTTTTTTGATGAAATTTTTATGTAAATCCTATTCCATCCCAATTCTATCCCCCATACCCTTTCACACATTCTACGTGTAATTACAAAAGCTGTTAAAGTAATTAGTGACCAAGTATAATTAATAAAAAATCATTTATTCAATCAACCATATCGTGGAATGTATGAAACACTTCTCAATCACACAAGTTTTTACATTATCAAACGAAGTCATAATCCATCTATAGGCCATTGAAATTGATGGAATCTCATGATGGCGCATAAGGATATCTCCAAATTATTCCATGCTTTAGAATGTCATCGTAATTTTCAGGGAAATTTAACTTTCAAACGTAGATTGTGCTTCATGCTAGTATTCAAGAAGGGTTTGGTTTGAAAGAATTTAATAAGTTTTTCAACTGTGAGCTCGATTTTGATTGGACAAATGAAGGATCGAAAACAGACATAGCTGTGCAATAAAATTATGAAAAAATTAAAGAATAATTACTGCGTCACTAACGTGACCTTGATGAGATGGGAATGCAAGAGACCCTCGGATATATAATAATTATAATTATTAAGATTAGGCATGAAAAGAAAGGCAAGAAATAACACGGGTGAGGGTGGGGTCGTACGAACTTGATCAGGTTTAACATGTCTGGAATAAAATTTTGTGCTGATTTCAGATCTGCTTTTAGAATTTCGCTAGCGTTAATATTTTGGCCGCTATGGACAAAAAACCAAAAATTGCTAATTTTGAGTATCTCAACGAACTTAATTGATATTATTGGTATGAAAACATAGGAATTCCAAATTGATTTTATCCTCATTAAAAAGATTGATTGATGGGTAATACGCGAATTTAGCACTCTCGCAAAGCTTTTAAAAACGCGCGTCAAGTTAGAAAAAATTGAAAAATCCTTTAAAAAATACACATTTTTCGAGTGTTTTTCTTCTTTTTGACGTGTAGATTTAATAAAATTTGAAATTTTAAAAAGCATTCCAATGTAAAATTTAATTTTCTTTCGAATGGTGCCCTTTTTATTAGCGTAGGATCAGTCGTTTGATCATATTGATGAATGAAAGCATAAATTAGACAGAATACTTTTATTGGTGGAAATTTTTGTAGAATATATTGAGTTTTAGAATTAATTTCAGAAAAATGATACTCTCTTTTGTAAATATAAAAATATTGAGTAAAAATTTAGACTCTTATTCTGGGTATTTTATGAGCCAGCAGTAGTCGTTTGAAGGTTATTAAGCTTTTTCCAAGCCAGAATTTTTATCAATTTTCATTTCTGAATTCTCATTTGTTTGATCATATTGATGAAACTTGATTAATAAAACTAATGAATCAGTTTTTTTTCAATGAGTTTATAAAAATTCTTTATTCAGGCTTGTAAAATAATGAAAAAAACACTCCCTTTAATTTTTTCACCAAGATTGTAAACAACTTAATTATTCCACTCAGGCTTGTTCAAGAATAAAAAATACATTCCCATGAGGGTTTTTTCTCTCGAACTCTTACATCATTGGTGTATTTGCCAACCAATTATTATTGTGGGAATCTCAAAGGTTAAATCAGTTCTATAGTCAGAATCAAAAACTAAATATGAATGCTAGAGTATTTGTATGTGAAAACGACAAAGAAAATTTTTTTGATATTTGTGGCTACTATTTTGGTAACAGAAGAATGTACCTGATAGATCCTGACTTGCAAAAAATGATCTCGGATTACTTTGGTCGAGCAATCAATCCAGGAAGAGATTTTTCTCCTTCATCAATTTGTAGATCATGCAGTTTTATTGTAAAGAAACCACAAGACCGAGCTTACAGGAACAGAATTAAAGCCTGGGCACCGCCGTTCAATCATTTGGAAGACTGCTATTTTTGTCGTTTAATCTCCAACTACCATGGCCTATTGGAGCTTTTTCACCTTTTTCTCTTCACTGTTGCTATTTATTGAAGAGTTTTTGATGTTTTTTCAGCTTATATAATATTCTTATTTCTATTCATGACCCTTATATTCATTAACTTATACTATCTCTTTCTAAATTGTAATTATTATTTTTTTCATTCAAACTTCAATTTTATCATTTTCAAAGAGAGACCACTGATGATCCTTTGAGAAATGCGCATTTGGTTCTAAACATATTTTCTTACATATTTCTAAATTATGTATTTAAGTGGATTTTCGGACGTTTTTGAACATCTATGTGAATCACTCGAACATAATTTATAATAGTTACATATCCCAGAAACCTTTTAGAGGGATAGAGAGGAAAGGGATAAATTCTTGATAATTATTACGGAGGTACTATTGTATTATGATAAATTTCTAGGATATGAAATAATTTTGATTTCATTTTAAGTCAAGTTGAATTTACAGTGTGAGTTGAAATTATTAGAGCCAAAAATCACCACTTTTGCTATTAAGGCGTGTTCAGCTCATTACATTTTTCACATTTTAAGTTTGCCACTTTTCCTTATTTTTAACCAATTTAGCTACTTTTTTAACTTTCAATAAGATTAATTTATCTCTACTCAAATTATGGAAAGCAAGGCATTTTAATAGTATCGAATAAGATTATTATGTAGTTTTATTTCCTCGTGAATTTATTGTAATTATTGATTTCTATACGAATTCTCTTTAATAACTTAGTGAATAAATTTTTTTTCTCAAGTGCAACATTCGAAAAGTCAGTAATGTCAATATTTATTTCAAGCATCGCTTTTACTATTATTATCCAGGACAGTCGATGTGTAAGTTTTTTTTCATTCGAAGTATTATTAAATTTAAAATCTTTTCTACGAATTAGAATTTTCAAGTTGATTGGATCAAGGAAAAATTAAGCCAAAGATTCTATTAGAACTAAGTCACAATTACAGACGAAAAAAGGTTTAAGTTGAATACACCTGATGGCTCAAGTTACCATTGGTGTTCAAATGTGGACACTACGAATAAAATAATGAGTCACGTACACATTGAAGCTTCAGTTATGGGTTGGGGAGCAATTTATTCAAAAAGAACCTTACTAATATTTATTGTTGAGGGAAAATTGAACTCAGAATAGTATCAAAAAATTTTGGCTTATCCCATTTCAACGTTTAAAAATGATTTTGTATTTCAACAAGAAAAAGTGCCATGCCATAAAATAAATAACAGATTATTAATGAAATTGATTTTATTAGTTGGTGGCCCCTAAATAAACCTTTTTGGACATTTATCTCAAAGAGTTTATGTAAATGGGGAGAAGTTTTAAAATTCCGTTGAACTTATATGTGAAATTCTAAAATGTTGTCGTGATTAACTTAATGATGTATCAAATATTGCTGATTTGAAAAATTTTAAATTCTAAAATTGAAAATATGTGAAGTCTATCTCATATTAATTCGCCCAGTATATATTTATTGATATGTTTTGAATCTTATTTTTTTTCGCTATATCTAAATTTTTTTTGAAGTTGATTGAAAATTTATGATATATTATTTTTTGAAGGTTTTTGTTGTCAAGGTAATCAAAACAATTTTTTTAAACAATTCTAATTTATATGCCCATAACATTGTTAGCTTGATTCAGTCTTGTGATTGTCTATTTGTAGGGAAAAACAAAGAGGGTGTAGCATTTCTTTAACTAATGATTTAAAGAGTTCTAACGATTTTCATAAAAAACAAGGTTAATAGATTAATAAATATCAGGGTTAAGAAAAAAAGGCATGAAAAATGTATAATGTCTTTTTACAATTAGTCTAAGTCATTTTTATAAAATTGCGAAGATCTATTTGGCTTATTATCAAATGGACTAAGCCTACAGAAAGTATAAGTGATATATGCGGATATTATCTTTTTTTCTAGCTAATTTACACGTTCTATTACTATGCATAACATATTTATCACTTGGCCTAGGATTTGAAATTTTGATTTTAATGGTAAATTCATTATGAGAGTTGAGACATGGGTTCGGTCCCAGGCCTGGAGTTTTTTTTGAAAGCTTTTTTGGTCATCGAGCCTTAAATCCTGGACCTTTATCAGTTTCTTTTATTTCATTGAGAATCTTAAGTTCCTGTTCATTGATGTAAACCATGTTTTTGTATGTAAAACGACGTGGTTAATCCTCAACACTATTCATAGTCATGTCATTGTGTGTCTATCTATCACTCAAAGTTCAAAATGTATAGACAGGATTCTCAAGTAAAGAGATACATTAATGCAATAACGAAACGCATTGGTTAGAGGATTTTAATCTTCACACTAAGGAGTGGATATTCAGGATAACTCTGATTGACATGTTTAATCCCCCTCATGTACACACACATTATACAAGCAACCAAAAAAATAGATAGCACATCATGTGAGTGTGTCTGAGAGATTGGAAAAATGACTTTTGCTTATTAACCTCGATCATTCGAAAATTTAAACTGATATCATATTAATTTTTTAGCCACTATTTATTTAATTAATTTGAAATGAAATGAATTTTATTGAAAAATTCATAAGTTCTGCTTTACAATCATCATTTTCATATAAAAATAGTTATCATGTACAAAAATAATAATAATAAGTTAAAGGAAAATAGAAGAAAAAAGAAAAATATTTTCATGTGTGTACAATAATAATTAATTATAATTAAAATAGTTTGTTATAAATCTGTTATAATCTAAATCTTAACTATGAAAAAAATATATATACAGTGAAAAGTATATAAAGAAGAGGATCTGACTAAAATATTTTAACCTCTTTACTAATGAGTAATGATATGAATTTAATATTTTTTCTCCCTAGGTCTATCCACTTTGAGTGCTTCTATCTCTCTCATTTCAAGTTCAAATGTGTTGAAAATTTGAACATGTCACCTATGTCTATCTTTCTATTACCAGAATAATTTTCTAATTCATATCTCTTAAAACAACAGAGTTCACTGTTTTTTATCTTAGCTAATTGAATTGAACACCATTCGATGCAGAATCAAAAGTTGAGTCAGCTGAGTAATTTCCATTCCAAAATATTGCCTTATGACAGTTTAAACCAAGCTTAAACCCCACTTCTTATTTTTTAAACTCATTTCAATATTTTTGGAAAATATATACGAAAAGTTGTTTTCAATCGATGGGTTCATTCGAAGACGTTTAGCCTTAAAAAACCAATGAAAACAGTGTAAAAACTATAGAAGGGTTCTCCTGTGTTAGGTTCTCACAACATGAAGAAGGAAAAAAGGGGGTCTTCTATACAATGACTCATTTAGAAAGAGTATGAAGTAGTTGTTTGGCTTGGTAAATAGAGGGGTCTCTCTCAATTGTGAAAACGACTTTTCGTATATATTTTCCAAAAATATTGAAATGAGTTTAAAAAATAAGAAGTGGGGTTTAAGCTTGGTTTAAACTGTCACAAGGCAATATTTTGGAATGGAAATTACTCAGCTGACTCAACTTTTGATTCTGCATCGAATGGTGTTCAATTCAATTAGCTAAGATAAAAAACAGTGAACTCTGTTGTTTTAAGAGATATGAATTAGAAAATTATTCTGGTAATAGAAAGATAGACATAGGTGACATGTTCAAATTTTCAACACATTTGAACTTGAAATGAGAGAGATAGAAGCACTCAAAGTGGATAGACCTAGGGAGAAAAAATATTAAATTCATCTCATTACTCATTAGTTAAGAGGTTAAAATATTCTAGTCAGATCCTCTTCTTTATATACTTTTTTAGGAAGTTCACTGTAGTTATCAGTATTGATTCTTCAAGTATTTTTCAATCACAATAGAATTATTACTTTTGGAAATTAAGGTTATTTTTCTAATTTCTCCAGAATTCTAGATTTTTCCATTATTATTCAAAAAAAAGAAAAGAAAAGCTTAATTTGATTTTAAGGTATGGAATCCAAATGGTAGAAAGTTCGCGCATATAACCCCGCACACACCCAGCATATACGATATACACCTAAGGAGATTTGTGAGGTTTCCTCCAGTCCTATCAAATTTTTTTCATGAAAATAATTCAAATATATTCTTTAAATGATTTTGTATTACATTGTTTATTTGGTAATTACCCACTTGATAAACCATCAGAGCGTGTATTTGACCCAAACAAGAATCAACAGAGCCCCATATTTTTATTCTTAATACCACTCCAAAACCACAATGTATAGGTCATCATTCGATAGCTTAAAAGTCACTTCATATACATTTTTAGGTATGGAATCTAAAAAATCTTCTTATAAGATCAATACAAAGAAAAAATAGATAAGAAAATTCTGTCATTTTTCGATCCTGTTTTCAACTTGAAATGGCCACAGATCTTTTACCAACAATGCTAACGATCTGCAAATTTCTCAGGCTATCTGATAAATATTGAGGATTATATTCGTAAAGTTCCAGAGAAGAATACCTATTAATAACTAGGAAATAGTGTAATTTATGTACCATGGCAATTTAATTTCGTGAAAATCGGTTTTCGATCATATCTTTCTTTTGGATTCATAGATTTTGTTAATTTTTTCGAATTTGAAATCAGCGTGAATAGTAGAATCTGGACTAGAAAAAATGCCTTTCCAAAAAGTTTATTTTTGCCCATAGTGCATATCTTAATTTTGATATGTTGGGACGAGTTTGGCATTTTCACAAAATTTCACTATAATCTTGGTTCCGAAATTTTCTCAAATATAAGCCTTTTCGAGAGCGTCTGCGATATTCATGTTCTGGGTCGAATCTGGAACGTCACCGATCAAAATCCCTATAGTTTCATTCAAGCTTTTGTTATACAGAGCCTTAAATTTGCTGATTATGCTAGCATCTATTATTTGCAACACTTAAGGTGATTTTTGGGTTATGTTACGGCGTACCCATTCCAACTCCTTCTTTTCGGACATTCATTGTAATGTTGGAACTGTAGACAACATTCTTGCATCAAGTTGTCAACTGTTATTCACCCAAAAAAATGTAGTAACTGTATTTTCCACATCTGGCTAGTGGACTTTTATAGCTCAGTTTATGACGAACCAAGATCATCATTGACTATGCTAGTTCGTTGTCTTTTGGTGCCAATATTTTATAATTTTGAGCCAAGTAGTTCTTCAGGGAGCTGTTCGGCATAGATTGACTATAACGTTGTTCGCTTGCTACCTGACTATGTTGTCTTCTGGCTTGTATTGGTCTATCTGTAGATAAAGAAAGGGGAGAGAAAGGTGTAGTATTTCTTAAAGATTAAGGATTATAAAAATTATAGCGATTGTTATAGTAATCAGAATTATTAGAATAATAATACTGATAATATAATTCATCACTTGAAAGAAAATTAAAATTAAGATTAGAATAAAAACATTTAGATTACCATGATAAAAATAGTTAAGACTCACACAATATTTCGAATACATGTCGTATTCTCCTTCTGGCGTGAGATTTTTCAAAAAACTTAAGATACTTAAAACCTTGTGTGTCCAATCAAAACCTTGAACCAATCAGATTTCTTCTCAACTTTGATCAATCAATATTTTATTCCTACTTTGAATCTACACTCCCATAAGCTTAGCTCCTTTAGAAACGAACTACAATAAATTAAATCAAAAAATTTTTTGTATATTAGAGACTTAAAAAATAACCCATACAAATTTGAAAATACACCCAACTCATGTTATTCGCCCAAAATATCAAGCCCATAGTAGTACATGGAAATAAATACAGATGCACACACGCACCCACCTTTGAGGAGAAGAAGGGCCAATCAGGTCAATTCGATCATTTTCGTAATTTTTTGTATATAAATCTGGCATGTATGGTTTGAATCCAGTGTCATCAGTCAGTTGATGAAGGGTAGAAAGCAGACAGGTTTATTCTTTTTTCGTCGAAACGTATATTGATATTGTGCCATCAAATATATTCAATTTTACGGTGTTTTCAAGGCTTTGACGGCTTGAATACTTTAAAGAGACATGTTCCACAAAAACTTATTAAATGTTCATCTATAGTAACTTGCTCAGAAGGATTTTTTGTTTTTCTAAAATTGTTTTAAAATTCTGGAATATGATTCTAATAAGTTGCAATTCGTCTCTATTGAGTCATATTTCTATTCACTTTATCATCATATCAAATGAGCTGTCTGTTAATAGCGAATCTTGAATTTCAAAGACAGTTTTTGACACCAGAATATTCATAGTCATCTTCCCAAAGCTCTTTCAGGTCCATGTTTTTCTGCTTAGAATCTCCAAAAAATAGAGACGGATACCAATCCATTTACGAAGTTCATCAACACTTATTCTTGCACTAGTTGATTTTCGACGATCCATATTTCTTTCATATATATTACGAAATCTTCGAGGATTTTTAGACATATAAATAGACTGAAAAATTCCTTACGACTAATCATCTTCTGAGAAATTTACCAAAGGAAAGAAGCCAAGAAAGAAGATGAATGATTTTCTGGCCTCTGGCTGTCTGGTGAGTGATTCTTTCGCAATTTGAAACTAGATCAGCTCCAAATGATTGATCCATATCAGTAATTGAATTCGAATTATCCAAGGAATAAAGGTTGTCATGAAAAAAATGAGAAAATCATACAATCAGTACAATGTTGGGTCCGAATGGATCCCATCTGTTCAATGTGACATGACAGACTAAATAGTTGGCTGAATTTTTGTTTAGGAAAATGATAAAAATAACGAGGTTGTAGATTATCAGTTTAGTTAGGATTAAGTTTTTGTTTCGTTAAGACATCACTCTTCTATCCAAAGTTTAGCAAGTTCAATTACGCGAGGGTTAAAAAGAGATAAATCTCAATGGACAGGATACTTTTTTTCCTATCCCTTTTCAGGTGTCACAAGTAGACGTATTTTACATTAATAATATTGTATTTTTCACAAAATCATTTCTTTACTAATTTGTGTACATTGATTACAAACCTAGGCATACATAATAACAAATCGTAGAAATTCGACCAATCATTATACAGTTTATCTTTTAAAGAGGTTCCAAAAAGGTATATAACAAAATGCGATTCAGGAAGTAATTCATTGCATCAACGAATCAGAGTTTTCACCTGTATAATCAAATATCATTTATACTTTCTGGTAACAGACTTAAACTATTTGATAAAAGAGCGAATAAATCTTCATTTAATAATGAACTAGGCCAATTGTAATAAAGGACTTATATCCTTAGACGTATATCAACTCTAAGTATAATTAATTAATCAAACATAAAACTGAGATCAGAACAAAGAATATAAATGAATAATATATACGTATATATATAACAAGATAACCCTGATAAAACTAACATGGAGTTACTCAATATTTCCAATACCTTCTTCTAGCTAGGATATTTTAGGAACTCAAAATACTATGATACTAATATTCGATTTATCTGTTGTTTTATAAAACTCAGTACTGCATCCAAAGTTTTTGGGCTAGATATCAAAGTGAAATTTCATATAAATTTCTAAAAACTTTGCGTAGATTGAATATACTCTACTTACTGAGATCTAAAGAGAATTAAGATTTGAATAAAGATTTATACGAAGCAAAAACTCATCCATTTTTTATATATTTTAAATAAGCTGAAAAATGAACGTTTTTTAAGAGCATATGCGTAAGCTAAAATTAAAAAATTTGAAGAACATTTTTTTTGCTATATATTCTACAGTATTCTATAAAATATTAAATGCATCTATCACATAATTGGAAAGAAACCCCGAGACCAAAATTTGCATTTAATCTACTAGCAAATCACAGGTAATTACGATACATTCATATGAATCTAAATTGACGGAGATTGTCTTCTCACACCTAGATGTTAGAATTCGGATAAGCAAGGGTGAATTTCATAAAATATTCCAACAATTCACTATAGCAGATGTAGACGCGTTTCGTCCTCATTAGCACTCGTCAGTACACTAAGCCAGGATCCGAACCAGGGTCTTCAACGTTCGATTGCTGAACATTCCCATAGTTTTGACATGACGTACATACTCATTTCTTGCTTAATTAGTTCTTAGAAATCTCAACTTATAATTGATATCACAATTATTATTTTTATAAATTTAAATACTAAAATTGAGATGGATTGAGATGAAATGATATTAAAGATTAAAAACTAGAACCATTTGCTAGGGCTATTCTGATTGGTTATTGTAATAACGCAATATGATTGGCTAACAGTTTTGGTATAAAAAACAAACGAGAAAGGGCAGAGGTGATATCTCGAGTCGTTATGTGTGAAATTGACTGTAGATTGTTTCCAATGAAGGACTCATTGTGAGGATTTAAAATTCAAGTGAAATTATTTAATGATAAAACATATATTTCACCGGCTAGATATACAGTTATATATATTATACGATCAAATTTCTGAAGCTATTTTTTAGAATTTACGTTTAATTTCTTAGAAAACCAAATAAGTAAGTAAATTATTATATCTGTTATTTATAAATTTACAGGTTTATCTGCTTGGATGTAACAAATACTGGGTAAGTACAAAAGATAAAAAATTATAAGAAGGATTTAAAATTATTAAGAATGTCGAACACTTCATATCCAAATAGTTTTAAATTGTAAACATTTCCGATTTCTTAATTCAGTCTATCTTAAATGGAGCGAACTGATCTCTCTATTTTGAAGATATAGGTTGGAAGAAATATCTTAGAATAGCTAATACATGTACTGAATAATCTCAATAAATTTATAAAACTATAGTATATAACGCCATCTGGGATATTTTAAGTGAAAATATCAATGAATACAGAAGATTCATAGGGACTCGGATATACTTATCGTTTTCAATTCCAATAAAGAAAGTAGTTTTAATAGCTAAAAAATGCATAAAAGCATCATTCGATATAGAAATTATCTTTGGGATTTGATTTATTTCACTCAGATTTGTAAAATATGCCATCTTGAATAGATCGTAATTAATAAATATAAGATGTGGGTAGGACTAAAGTTTATGTCCCAACTCTGCGCAGGGGTAGAGAGGAATATACCGAATGTATATGGTGTGTGCGTAGGTATATACTGCAACTTTTTATTATTTTTCAGCCCATCAAAGTTCTAAAGTAATCAATCTTTAAAATGCTCTAGAAACCGTTTAAAAACTCGTAGAGCCACAATCGACCCCTCAAATTGAAGCTAAAAATCTACTGAATTCAGATTTTTGTATAAGAATTTAAATTTATCGTACACAGTACATCTATTTATATTCCAAAGAGTTTATGAGAGCATTAGCTCTAGATAAATGAGTTTTCAGCTTCAAATCAATGTTACTAGTCGAACAATGAGAATATTATCAGTTTATGAAAACTTTTTTGTGAAAAAAGTATTATAACACATCTTATGGAATCAGAAAAAAAATTTCCGAAACATTCTCGTGTGTGAAATAAATTTCCAGATATTTCACACTAAAATACTTGTAGAAGTGTTTTAAGTATGTGTTATAATAATTTGATAGTTCAAGTACCTGCTACCAAAAGCCTGTTCATATAGGTTTAAAAAATACAATAGTTCACACTTACCAGATTTCACGAAGGATATTTAAGATCAAAAACTATTGCAGAGATATTAAAATCTATTCAGTTTTTGGGCCAATAAAATCAGTATTTTTAAAGTTTAAAGAGTGAAGTTGTTCCTAGACACATTTCAGATATGCATTTACCCTTATTAAACATTGATCAGTTGAAGGTAGCTTCAGACAATGAGGCATTTGAATTTGCAAAAACATATTCCTTGGTGAACTTCGCCCCGATTCAGTGTTCAAAATGTACTGGTATTATGTCTCCTAAAACCAGGAAACATTTATGGGTCCATGAATGTTTAGTTTGCAGATCAAGACAATCCTTGTTTGTCAACTCAATATTCTACAGTGAGTACCATATAAATAATTTTTCTTTAGAAACACACATCTCTATTAGGCAAGTGCTCAATCTTGCTTACCATTTTATCAAGAAAGAAAATTTGGAAGAAGCCGCAAATAATACAGGTTGCAGTGTAGTTACTGTTATCAGATATAACAAAATATTTGAAGAAAGGCTGATAGAGTTCAATGGATTACAAGGCAAGATAGGAGGTCCTGGTTCCATAGTAGAAATAGACGAATGTCATATTTTCAAACGGAAATATCATCGAGGCAGAGTTCTAACGTACCAGCATTTCTGGATCATTGGAGCCATATGCAGACAAACAAGACAGTTGCGCCTCCGAGTTACTTTTGTAAGAGACAAGCTCAATATTCATAGATTTGTCAATGAAAAAGTAGCTCCTGGTAGTGTTGTGATAACAGATGAATGGAAGGCGTATCGAGGAATTCCATTCATACACTTCACTGTGAACCATAAGAGAGGGTTCAAAGACCATAGAACAGGAGCCCATACAAATACAATAGAGCGTGTATGGCGTGAATTAAGAAGATCAATATCAAAGAGTATCAAAGTTTCAAGGCTCTATGAGAGACTTGTAATTTTCACCAATAACTTTAATATGAAGCTGAAAACTCATTTATCTAGAGCTAATGCTCTCATAAACTCTTTGGAATATAAATAGATGTATTTTGTACGATAAATTTAAATTCTTATACAAAAATCTGGATTCAGTAGTTTTTTAGCTTCAATTTGAGGGGTCGATTGTGGCTCTACGAGTTTTTGAACGGTTTCTAGAGCAATTTAAAGATTGATTACTTTAGAACTTTGATGGGTTGAAAAATAATAAAAAGTCGCAGTATATACCTACGCACACACCATATACATTCGGTATATTCCTCTCTACCCCTGCACAGAGTTGGGACATAAACTTTAGTCCTACCGATTTTTTCATGCTTTTTTTTATTCTAATGAAATATTGGAATGGGATCACCATTTTTTTCAAACAAATGAGGCTTTTCTCATTGTAAAAAATGGTCCTATTTTAGTGTTCTTACCTCACAAAATTAATCCAATTAAATGAGAGCTTGAGTTATTATTTTTTCTTCAAAAATTAAATCAGATTCATTTCTTCTGACATGACACTAACAAGCAAAAGTCAAAAATCAAGAAATAGAAGCTTGAGTATATTGACCTAAGCATTTAAGTCGATTTTATAATGACGTAGTATCAATGATTAATAGTTGGTTGAAGAATAAACGCTCAATTCATTTCGCTTCTAACGACTTTGAGAATCTATTTTAAAAAGTGAGAGAAAGAATATCTTCACAAATATACTGGATGTATTTCAGTGCAAAATTTATAATAACCGAATAAAGGATATTTTAAAATCCTTATCTTACAATTCAAAATTTTTAGGATCCTGGAAGAGTAGACTGGTGGTTGAGTGGATTAAGAAAGTCCATTTCCCAGAAATTATTAAATTAATGAAAAAATTTTTCTTTCTACAGATCATTCGAAAGTCATTTATTTTTAATTATATTTTCTGAGTTTTTAAGAGAATTATTAACAATAAGCCGGAAGAAACAAATCATCACACTTCATATGAACGATATTCGTATTTTAAAGTAGGACGATGTTTTACAATGAGAAAAGCCTCATTCGTTTACATCATGAGAAAAAAGGCGATCACATTCCAATATTTCATTATAATAAAACAAAGAATTAAAATATCAGATGGAAAAAAGCTTGGATGGGGCCAACGTAGATTTAGAGTAATTATCTTCTTTTTATAATGATTAAGGTGGATAACATTCAATTCAAGACGAAGTTAAAATTATACTTATTTTATAAAAGATTATTTAAACCTGATACAGTACTTTTTTATTTTTATTGGAATATTTCAATTTTAATTTATAAAAAATAAAATATTTTAAGTTATATAGTCTCAAAACATATTTTGGATAATCACTACAGAGTGTATACTTGTATGAAGAGGAAACTGCCAAGCAAAGCCATAATTTGCTCTAGAATCTTCAATTCCTATGAAAAAGATGTAAGAGATGAGCGATATATTTCAAGCATACTCATCAGTCTTCAAATGCTAAATGTCTTTCACATTACAAATTAGATTAATAAAAATCATTGTTTTTATTTGATAGCCTTTCATAGGTGCTATACTCTTCTATGTATAGATCCCATACATCAAGTGTACAAAATTACATTTCCACAATTGCATGTTTTACTAAAATATACTATAATCATCGTTTATGTAAATTCAATTATTTTAGTTTAGCATAATTATAATGAAGAAATTTAGAGTTTTTCTAGTTATTTTACTTTAGTTTGTTCTATTTTGGGTTTTTCCGGAGTACGAATGTTCTTTCTTTTCAATTCAATATTTTGAGAGATTTAAATGTAGTTTGTACCATAGTTCTTTTTGAGTCTGCATTTTCTACCTCTATTGTTGGTGTGTTATTACTCAGAATTAGTTTTGGTTACAACACTAGTTTGAGTAGCACTAAAGGTTGTTCAAACTACTTTCGGACGCACAAGTTAAGTTGTTCTCTAGAGATGAATAAGGCTTCAACAGTTTTAAGGGACTTACGTTGTTTCCTGTTTGTCTGTATAGGATTTCGAAAGTTTCAGGGAAAACTTTTTCTTCAAATTGGAATTAATTCATCAAATTCGTTTTCAGCTTCCCTGATTGGTCATCGCAGTCATACTACAATGCAGCTGTACAATTCATATTCATTTCCGATTCGGTGAAAAATGATCTAAAACTAGTTTTAGGTCAATATTACAATTCATGACATTGGTCATTCAAACACCTTTTTCAGTGGTACGACAAGTTTATCAAACACAAAATACTGTTTATATATTTTCATGATCTCATCCCTATCAGTTTTTTTCATTCAGATTATAGAACAGTATAATATAGTGGTCGACAAAATGAATTTATTCACTTAAAATTGCTTCTAGCTCATTTATAAAAGATACCTTCAAGATGTAAAATATACCAATGAAAAGGAAATCGTTTACCCTTCTAGATCAATATCCTCTCGATTTTCTTGATTCATTGGTATTCTCGAAAATACAAATTTACGTTTTTTCATTGAATTAAAAAACAAAAAAACTTTGTTTGTTCAGTCTTATTTTGTAAAATCTCCTTTTCCTTCAACTAATTTTAGACACCTTTTTGAGACAGCATAATATAAATTAGCACTCCACTCTTCCTCAATCTTCTTGATGAGTTCTTACCTGTTTAAAAATATTCTTCCCTGAGAGTCGAAACGTTTGGATGACCAATGGCTGAGAATTCTAATATTGACCTAAGTTTTAATGAATTTTAAGGATAATGACAAAAAGTGTATCAAAAGGGAGAGAAAATAACAAATCCTAAATCATTTTTGACACTTCTTAAATCAATATACACGATATATTTACAAAACTTATATCAAAATTGACATATCATAAGTCATTGTGAGCATTGACAAAACTTATATCAATTTTGACAATCATAGATCAGTCTTAGTGAGCATTGACAAAACTTATATAAAAATTTAACCAATAGTATATCAGAATCGCCTATTATTAAGATGTAAGTTAATTTAACATTCACATATTTAATTGTAATCGTAATTTTAATTAGACTAGATGGGTTTTTTTAAAGGCACTCCTTATGTATTACTGACTGCAACAGGAATTGATGCTAATAACGAGATATTTCCGCAGTACAAAAAGCTTATTCGGAATTTCAGGACACATGGACTTTGCTTCTTCAATGCCTTAATGACAGTCTCCATCTTACCAATAAAAGTACATACCATCCTTACTTTGAAAAAAAATTAGAGCTGTGATTGACCAATCAAAAAAAATAGTTGGTCCAGTAAAAAGATTACAAAAATTTGTTCAGAGTTGGAAAAGACAATTCAAACTCTTTAGAACATTTTGGACATAAATAATAAGTTGAGCTCATGTAAATTTATGGTTCACAATGGATTTCCATGCGAGCATATCATGGTTGCGTTGTTCAAGAATGAAAATCTATCTGCCACATATAACTTGAAGTTTAATTTTTGAAGAGCTTAAAACTTTTGAAATTGAATCATTATTGGTTAGATCGAAGAGAAAAAGAATTCACTCATTGGCAGAAAAAGTTCTAAAATGTTCAAACGGATTTTTTAGAATATAAATCTTCTATTATGATTATCAATTTTCCATTATTATTTGACCATAATTTTAGTATAATTACAATTATAAACAATTCTGATATACTATTGGTTAAATTTTTATATAAGTTTTGTCAATGCTCACTAAGACTGATCTATGATTTGTCAATTTTGATATAAGTTTTGTAAATATATCGTGTATATTGATTAAAGAAGTGTCAAAAATGATTTAGGATTTGTTATTTTCTCTCCCTTTTGATACACTTTTTGTTATTATCCTTAAAATTCATATCCTTAAATCTCTAAATTTTATAATAAAACATATTCATTTATTTATTTGCACTTAACCAATATCATTAAAGCAAGCCACATTCTTTGTTAGAATTTAATAATTCTTACCAAAATTTGTTAATAGAGAGACCAACTCTGAGAATTAAGTTTTATGGTCTGAAAAATATGACCTTTATATTTATCGAATTTCAAATACCTGAAATTCAAATACACCGATATATAAATATGATTTTGGTACAAAAAATAATCAACTATCGTTTTATTATGTGTGTAATTGACTGTACATCTTAAGATTCCAGATGCTTCAATATTAACTATATTTTCCAATAATACATTTTTCAATTGTTACCATCAATAATTACCATTTTGATTCGGGTCGAAGCAATTAAAATACACTTATAATTGATTCGAATTGAAGTCTGCTAACACAGAATAAGTGAGTCCAATAAAATATATTTCAAAATGCAAATAAATAACTCGTTCTCATTGTCTAAAACAACATTGCTCAAAGCTCTATTATTGTATCAAATTAATAGTGGGAAACAATAGAATTACCGTGCGTATGTGGAACATGCTTCAAGAAATATTAAAATAACCGCAAGCAGTTCAGGAATTGCCAGCTTTCAATTTTACGAAAAACAAGAGGACTAAACACTTTATTTCAGGCATACTCATCAGCCTCTTACATGCCAAATATATTGTAAAATACGAAGAATTATTTTTAGGAATGTGATCAGCTCTCTCTGGTGGTAGTGTTAAGCTACATTTCGCATGACAGGGTTTTTGGAAATGGTCTTTTGGTAAGCCATTTAAAATCGAGCTATATCTTTCTAAAATTTTATTCGCTATCAAATACGATCGTTCACACAGAATTCAAGGATATCTAGTTTAAGATATTTAAAATATTTGCATTTGGTTTCTACGAGTTTGTTTTATGGTTATCTTACAGTAATAATTTTTAGCATCCTTATTAACGCTATTCTTTTAAGAAACCAGGCATTGAATGATTTTTAGTATCATTAGAACTCAAAAAATTATATCAGATTCCAGTGTTATGAGGTTGTCTGATTTCATCTGATAAAAAGAATAGCGCTTTATTTCGTGGCAAAAAAGGAAGAATTGCTATCTGATTGGCCCTTCTTCTTGTTCACCTCCTTAGAGGTGGATGCGTGTCTGCATATGTATTTATTTCCATCTAATGCTATGGGTTTGATATTTTGTGTGTATAACATATAATAATTATTGTGAAATGAGTGACAGATAGTGGGATGTATTTTTACATTTGCATAGGTCATTTTGCAAAGTCTCTGGTATACAAAAAAATTTTATTTCAATTATTGTAGTAATTATTTCATAGTTAAAGTATTTATTGATCTGTTATGAATGTTTGAAAATAAACACAAAACCGAGCTCAAATGAAGAATTTGAAAGCTTCCAAATAAAACTTGCTGCCATAGTTGGTCACTTTATCAAAGAGAAAGTTGAATCTCCTTTCCTCCAAAGAAGACACTTCACAGTCATCAACAGATTAAAAGAAGAGAAGATCTACTCATAACAAGCTTTGACAAAGGAATCGGCCTCGCTCTGATTAATACTACCAACTCAGACCGAAAAATATAAGAAATGTTACATGATTCCACAAAACTTAGCAAAACAAAAAAGATATTGAGTAAAGAAATTGACTAAAATCACAATAACCCCGAAAAAAAATTTAAAGACGAACTCAAACTACTCCTATCAAATAAAGTAATTGATGAAATCAAATTCAAAGAACTGAGAATCACCAATAGTAACCCGAATCGTTTATAAGGAAAAAATGGCTAGCAGAGCTACTGAAGCCAATAATCAAGAGCAAACATAGCCTTGAAGACACCTTCGACTTCATAGCACTACAGATACTTAGATTACACCATCCTGATTGTAATACCCACTCAACTTCATCAACTGGCATCTTTAGACGAGAGAAGCGCCCAGACACAAGAAGCAAAAGAAAAAAGGATTATATTTACCATTCAAAGGAGTCCTAATCACCTCAATTTACAAGAAAAGACTGGAGGAAAAGTTAGAATAAAAATTTTCAGATGTATCTTTGAAAATATTTTTCAAAACAGCCATAATATTTTCCAACCAAACAAAAGATAAAATAGACCCATTGAAACAGACACATGTAGTATATATGTTTAGATGATTCTGAAACTCAGAATACATTGGCTCCAATCCAAAATTCCAGAACGTCCAAATTCTCATTATTACAGAAATTCAAATTCTTACGTGAGAAGTATTCTTTTAACTTGTAGTCTTTAGTTAGAGAGCGTTTTTTTTCATTGTTGAAAAAAACTTTGAGATGGCTTTTGAAAGTAGTATAATAATTCTTGGAAAACTACCAACAACCTCATTGAAGTTAGCATCAAGATTTCTTCCTTAATGTGACCGAGATAGGAAGTCATCTAGTTCGTAATTTAGAAGAAAAGACTTTAATATCACGTCATTTAATTCTAATTTTATCGCCAATTGGTTATTCATATTGATTAAAATGCCACGTCAAGCGCAGGTATTATCAAGAAATGCTCCAAAGTATCACGGGTTTGAAACGATTCTGTTGAAATCACTTGAGAAATAGAAAAGAATAAGAATAATAGTAATTAGTTATATAGAGAAACTTGGACGGGTGATAAAATAAACCTTATTTGGGTATTATTATAAATTAATTAGATTATAAATCAAGAAATTTGAAAAGAAATTCAGATTGGACTACTTTTAGATTTGTTCCGAACAGATTTTGGACTAAATTCAATGTACTCAAATTGTTGGTGCTATCTTGAACTCTTTAAACTAGAAATTAAATACCACTTTAATTATTATTGTATATACAATTCTTAGCAAGGATATTTTAATGAGGTGAGATTTATATATTTTACACTAAATTTATTATATATTATTACTATTATTATATATTTGAGAATTAAAGAACTAAAAATTATTGATATTTAAATAAATAAACCTAATTTATACGTGAAGCACATCTTATATCATCATCTACAGTTGGATCAGAAAGTAAAGTCCTATCAAAAATATATAGTCTAAACATAACACAATAACTCAAAATATTCAATAAATGTACAGTTTTTTCGGTATTTGGAAAATCAATCATTTTTCTGCAAGTGATTTATTATTAGAGTATATTAATTTGCACCAATAACGTGTTATTATAATTAGAAAGAAGGTGTATAAATTTAAAAAAAATGCAAATTACAATAGCATTTTTTCAAATTGTAGTAACCAAATTATGATTTCACTATTCGATGGATATTATCAAGCTGTAAAAAATTAGATAAAAAGGCTAAACTTAAGATCAGCCTAACACCCTATAATCGTTAATATATCTCTTGTAAGTAAGTATGTGATATAAAAATATAATATAATTAATTCATACTTTTAATAAAAAGCATTAAATACTCACACAAGTTAATTTATTGACAACATGAATTTAAATCAAACTTTTTAGAACTAGTTCAGCAAGAATTCTTGGATCAAGATCAATGTTCATCTGAATACTTGAAGACAGGCCAGTTTTAATCCAAAACAAGTATATTCGTTCCTCAAATACCAATAAAGTTACATTCA